>SCDS01000747.1:0-48980 GCA_004149465.1 Drosophila nigromelanica
TGTGTGTGTGTGTGTGTGTGTGTGTGTGTGTGTGTGTGTGTGTGTGTGTGTGTGTGTGTGTGTGTGTATCTGTATATGTGTGTGTGTCTGGCAATATAACTGTCTACTTACAGTTGTGCATATGAAGTACATTTTATTTGCTTTTATTTATTTGCACACGCTCGCACATAATTGATTTATATTCATTGTATTTAAATATTCAATGGAGTCAAACAACAAAATCTTCAAATCCGAAGCCTTTATTAATCACTTAAAACTTAAAAAGATATTAAATAAAATATGATAGAACCCATTGATCAAACTTAAAACTTAAAACTTGGCATACATATGTGTATACAGTTTATATATCGTTTTCTACAATTTTTCTAGTTTAAAATAAAAGACAAATATTTTTTTTTGGTAAACATTATTTAAATTGTTAATAATTTTTTTTTTCTTTATGTGTAGCACTAAAACTATCCAGTTTAGACAGCGACAATTAATTTTATATTGAGCTATATCATTTTTAAGTGACTAATTTACAAACGGGGGACTTTATCTATCTTTGCCGGGACTTTTATATTTACCAAATTATTTCTAGCATATAATCTAATTCATATCACATATTAATTAACCAAAAATATTTATATTCAATATATAATCAGTGAGAGCCATGAAACTGACCACTTGACTGATAGGCAATTTCGGAGATAAACGAGCTCTTTAAAAGCGGGAATCGAGCGTTGCGAAACCAACATTCAAAGTGCGATACTCAATATGAAAACTTTGACTATTTACCTGTTAGTGCTCGTCTCGGGCAGCTGTCTGCTGATTTCAGATGTTTGTACAAATTTTCGATGAAGTTCAATTTTTTTTTTAAATTTATTAATTTTTAAATGTTCTAATTTTTAGGCCAGTGCTGGCAGTTTGTTTAGCTTTGAAGAAGTGGAAACCTTTAGCGACGATGGTTTCATCACGACTATGGAGAAGATCCTCAGGACGACTCTGACCACAGTGCGTGGTGTTAATTGTATCATTAAAGAGGTCATTGAGGTTATGCTTGCGACCACCCAATATGTGGATGAAATTGATGCCTGCGGCACGGCAGTGCCCAAGGATGTGGCCAAAATTGTCAAAAATTGCCACAGCATTATTTCCATATGCAACGATATCATCCATCTGAATAGCACAATTTGCGCCGAAGAGGAGGACGTCCAGATGACATCTGCCAAGTGCTTTGGAGAACTATTTTTGGCCACCATGAAGCTGACCCGCAAAATTAACACCACACTGAAGCTGATCGCCAAACTGCCCGCAGATACCGAAAGCTGCTTTGTCGATGCCACCAACAAGGTGGAGGACAGCTATAATAACTTTTTGCCTCAGATCGATAATTGCATCGATCAAATGTAATCTACTCAATAATGACTATATAGAGCATATTAAACAACTAAAAAGACATGAATAAAACCCATTTTTACCCAATTTCAATGGCTTTCGAAACTGATTTACTTTTGCTTTACTAGAAACTTCAATTCATTTTTCCATTAAATAAAATTTTTATTTACTCACTTGTGAATTGATTAATTCCAAAACTTTTTTTTCAATGTAAATTGATGCTCATTTTGGATTAACAACTTAGAACCTATTTTAAAAAGGTGTTTAATCAAAATTTAACACATAAATTGAAATTAATTTATAAATTTATAAATTTTTTTTTCATGAAAAACTTGTGGCGTAAATATTTCGTAGGTAAGCTTAATATTTACGATGCAGTCTACGTACCTCATATATAAAATATATAAAAAAAATAGCTACAAAAGAAATTTAAAATGAGTCACTCTTAAAAATAAAAGGCTTCAATTTAGTTTGTTGCATTTGTTGCTATATTTATATATTTAAAATGTACGTATATTTAAAATATCGTCACAACTTAAGAACTTAGTTTACACGCAGCATTTTTTTTAAATTGTTCGTTAAGCTAATCGTTACATTCACTGGCATGGAGTTCATTTAAGGCATAATTTGAATTGATTCGCACTTAATCGAATTGAATCGCATTGTTTTAAATTTATAGCTAAAATGCAAAGCATTTCGTGTCCGTCGTGTGGCAGATTTAATATATTATCTTATCACAATGGAACATCACGAATCGAACACATTTTTATCGATAGGTGTTTACAAATAACAATTTTCGTTTTAGCTTAAATATGTAAAATAATTTAATTAAAATTAAGTGAATTAAATTTAGCAAATTTGTATAAGTACGTCAGGTAAATTATGCGATCTTGTCAATTAGTTTTTAATTTTCTTATTTTTTCGTTAAGTTTTCTTTGCTTTGTTTTAAATTAAGGAAATTATCACAAATTGTTTTGTAGCGTTTTTTTTTTTGTTTATGGTTTTTTTGTTTGTCAAGAATTTGCTGAATTGTCAAGAATTCGTTGCCATTTTAAGGCGCTAAAGTTGGCTAAAACCTGGTGTTTACCAGTGATCCATATCGCGTATGCGCTCCACGGGCGGATTTCTGAACGAATATAAAAAAATTTGAGGTTAGGATTTAGGATCAGAATATAAATATATATATGTATATACAGTGATGGGTAAAAAAAAAGAAACGGTCAGCATATTTACAATTTTAACCATATTGTTAAGGTTGAAGAAAATAATTGCGTCTTTTAGATTCAAATCTTTTGTTCCAATCTTTTGGCTTGAAAAAAATTAAATTAATTTTCTTTATAATATGAAGAAGAATACTTTTAGTTAAAACAAAAAACCGGGACGGCTTATCGAAGATTTTAAATTAATTAAAATTGATCTTCGTATTGATGCATGAAAATAAACTTCAACCCTTTAGTTCTTTTGGTAGCTGAGATCGACGAGTTCCAACATTTTTTTTAAAGCCTTTTCAATGTACATCGATGATTCTTTTAAATAATGAGGTCTTTTAAATGAATACCGATGAATTAAGTAATTTTTCCAATTTGAACTCAATAATCTATTTTTCGACGCATCGATGGTAAAAAATCTATTTTTTTTTTCGTTTCTATTATTTTAGCCATCACTGTATAAAGATATTATGGTGTACTCACGGCAACATTCGCGCCAGCGCATGTTTGTGCAGCGGCGACATTTGCACCGCCGCGGAGGCTATGCTGGAGCCGGAATCCTGTGAGAGGGTGCGCTGCATGTGGTGCATGGGATGTGCCACAACGGGACCGCCGCCCACAAACTGCAGCTGCTGCTGATGATGATGCTGATGCGGATGCTGATGCGAATGCTGATGCTGCTGCTGCTGCTGCTGCTGGCTGTGGTGCATCGCATGCGAGCTGTGCGCATTGTGCGGCGGCAGTTGTTGGGCGCGTCGAAACGGATGGCGCCACGGACTCTTGGGCACATCGCCCTGGAAGGCTTTGTTCTCGACGCCGCTGCTCGAGACGCCGGCGGGACTGCCGCGCCGCGGCGCCGTCGCATGCTGCATGTCGCGCGCCTTAGAGCTGAGGCGACGCAAAATCCGCGAGCCCAAACCAGGCGGATCCTCGAGGCCGCGACTATTCCGCGGCTTGCGATAGCGCACATCGCTCGATTCCTCGAGGATAACGTGACGATCGTACGGCGTGCCATAGTACACCTCCAGCACCGTGGAGAAGGTGTGCGGCCACACCAGATCAATAATCGAGATCAGCACGCCGGCAATGAAGCAGAGAATGCCTGCAAAAATTGAGAAAATCATATAAAATAAATGTGAGCTGAGCTAAAAATAAATGTAACATTTTTCAATATTTTATTTTCTATATTTATAAAATTATAAACCGAGGGAGTTGGCTGAAAAATCAACCGAACCGAAACATGTTCTTCAAATGATTTCATTTATTTGCAAAAGAACGAACAATTAAATCTTTATTAAAAACAAACGTTACCGTTTTGGTGACTCTAGCTATAAGATTGTGTGATTGTGGATTTTTTGAGTTCACAGACCAAATATATATATATATAGGTTTCATCAAGATATATAGATTTTATCAGTTTGTCACGCCCACAGTGAGCTTAGCTTTATCTGATGCGGGCTTATACGGGTGTATAATCCAAAAATATCAAGTCTCTAGCTTTGATAGTGGCGCAAAAATATGGGTTGATACGGACAGACAGACGGCTGGATAACAAGACGAATATTGCATAAACCTAATATACTGTTTTCACTTCGAGAACAGGTTAATAAAAAATAGAAGAACACGAAATAAATTATTATAAATGCAAAATAATCAAAGTTTGAACTGAGTTTATTAATGTGGAAGACCAGGGGCAAACCATTTTGAAATGTTAACTCACCCGCAACCAGCACCAGCCAGTAGCACCAGCCGAAGTGGAACTCGAGGCGGCCGCCCTCGAGGAATATTAACAGCGGTCGCTGCGGCAACAGGCAGTGGTAACCGATAGCGGTGCAGACGAGCAGCGCCCCAGTCAGTGCCTTGAGGTAGGCGCCATAACGCGGCACCGCCAACAGCAGCAGATTCATTAGGAGCCACGAGGCCAGCGAGGCCCACAGCATGATGCTGGCAAAGTAGCCGGCGGCGCGGTATTGACCACCCCACGAGAAGCCCTCGCGGCCCAAGCTAAAGTACTCGGCCACGGTCAGAATGGGGAAGGGGAGGCCGCGCTGCAGGGCCAAGCGATAATTGGCGCTCATGTCGTTGGCGCCCTCCCATGTGAAGCGCTCATTGTAATCAATGTCCGGCGATGTCCAGTTGCCAATTGGAATGGCTGCAGAAGCGAAAAAGAGTGAAAGGATGCCAATAAAGAAATATTAATATAAACGTTAAAAGGTATATTAACACATATTTTAGAATAAAATCAACCTCAATCTATATATATATATATATATATATATATATATATATATATATATATATATATATATATATATATATATATATATATATATATATAGATATATATATATATATATATATATATATATATATATATATATATATAAATAAACTTTATTTATATTATTGAGTTTTTGCCAAGCTCTAGACTGTTTTTGTTCCGGTTTTAATCAATAAATATATTATTTCTAGTATGAATTTTATTTTTCTATTAAAATAAAATCTTTCATTTAACAATATTGAGTCTCATTTTCAGTTTTTAGCTCTTTAATATTATTTGCATTATTTATGTTGACTTGATGACTTTCGAATCAGAAAAAAACCATAATTCTACACCTCTTACTTTAAAATGCCGCCGTCAAAAGAGACCGTCTCTCAACATATATATATATTTTTTTGCCTATTTATTCTTTTTTTCTTGGCTCGTTCTTTTTTCCATTTTTTTTCGTTTTCTTTTGCATATTTTGTCACTCGGTGCCAGACACTTTGGCAACGTGCGCGCCTCCACAGCAAACAACAGCATACAACAACGACAACAACACAACAACAATAATCATATATCATTTGTGTTTTGAGTTTTCGATGATGAAGACCCCCTTTAACTGTTAAAAAGTAACGCCAAAAACCAACCGAAACAAAAAAAGAGGAAGATTAATGGTTTTCATAAACCAAAATGCTTTTAGAATTAAAAGCACAAATCGTCTATATAGCGCGTGGGTTGACGATAAAAATTGTTAAGAGCTTATTTATTTTGTTCATTTTAAAGCGTGTTTTAATTAAGTTTCTCCATGGAGATCGATATATACAAATTTCTTGTGATCTTCGCATTAGCCGATTGGTCAGCTTATGGCGCAATAAACAGTTAAACAAGATTTATATGTGTGTGTATTATATATAAGCATTAAAAGGCTTATTTTCAATAAGTGAAGAGTGCACGAGTTTCTAAGAGATGCAAAATCTATTTGACTAAGTTGTTTGTGAAGCATACAAAACTAATTGGCTAAAAATTATAAATTTAATGTCAAACTAGTTGAGAACAGCATGCGAATATAAATATTAAATATATATAAGGATGAAACAATTAGTCAGTTTAATTTTTAAGCTATTAATTTTTTTCTTTTTTAACTTTTATGAATGTTATAAATATTTAAGTATAAAAAATAACACAAGTTGAGTACATATCTGAGGGGGTATTTAATTTTCGACAATGTAGATGTGTTGTAGAGTGTATAAATTTATGCATATATATTATTTATAATTTAATTTAAACATTAAAAAAAAACATAGTCAACTGTCGACTCGACATAATCTTATTATTTGCAACATTTATTTTATTATGCTTAGTTATTTGTTTTTATACTAAATAAATATCATTAGTTATTTTTAACATGATCTAACATAACTTTTGAAGTGACCCTCGCACACACACATACACGAAATTTGAAGCGGGCTGAAAGCGCGTGCGCTTTTGCAAACCGGAAAATATTGACGAATGTTAACAAAATATGCAAACAGTTGTTGTTGTTGTGCAGCGACTGCAATTGATTATGCGATGTTGTTGCTGTTGTTGTTGCACTTTTGAGCCGCTCACTCGAGTTGGCTGGTGCTTAGTGGCAGTTGTTGTTGCAGTTATGTAAGGTTAGCTCGAGTTAGCGTCGAGCCATTGACAATGAATTGCAAGTGTGAACAGCGTGCAACGTGTGGGCTGCCGGCAGCGGGGCAGCGGAGCAGCGCGGCAGCAACGAGGTGCGTTGCTCTGCGTTGCACACACGTTACGCATACGCCGCGTGGCCGTCGGTCTTGACGCATTGCAGCTGCAACAATTTCCGGCTGCGACAGGAAGTGATTTTTCAATTGCTTTTCATAACTGCGAAGGTTGCAAAATTGTTATTGCTGAAGGTGTTGCAGTTGCAAATTGTTGTTGTCGTTATTCTTGTTAAGTAGTTGCCAGGCGTTGCGGCCAGGCCACTACTTGAAAAGTGCTTGTCAAATGAACCGTTGAATTGGGTGTTTGTCAAGTAGCTGTCAAGCGTTGGCAGCCGTTACATTGCGTCTCTTTATGTGTTGCACACATGATTTATTTAAAGGCTACACTCAGCGCGAATAAAAGGGGGAAGCATTTCAGAAATGATTTTGATAGTTTGAATATACGTGTGAAAAACAATGAAAATATATACTAAAAAGAAAACAAATATATCATAAATTGTTCAAATTATATTAATTATATAAAAAATGAAAACCAACTAATAAATTTCCAAAAATATTTACAATTTTTATTTTTTAAATAAATATATATTTTTTTGATTGAATAAAATCATATGCAATTTGATATAACAGCAAATTTGTTGAAGATTCCTAAATAAGCTAACTAGCTAACTAGAGCAATAATTATTTCTTTATGAGCGTAAACTCTCTTTTTACCTCAATCTGATTTCCTTCCTATATTATACCTTTCACATACGGTATATCATTCGCCTGCCCTTCACATGCGATGAATATCTGCATAATAATAGCTTTAATTCCCCAGCCAACAATTAGCATTCCAAATAGTTCAACACATTGAACCGGTTTAAAAAGCAAGCAAAATATACAGTCAAGCCCAAAAAAAAACGTGTTGATTTTCAATCAGCCACCAACTGGGAAATCATATCGATTCGGCAGTTTAATGACTTTTTATGATCGATCGCAGGCGCTGCGTAGACATTCAACGCATTTTTCGTTAGCAATTTTTTTTTTCGGTTTTGGGTTTTCCTTTTTGGGCGCATTTTTTGTGTTCAGCCAAAAGCTAAAGAGACAAAACCTTGTGTCGAGTTTAAGGCCGATTGTGAATTGTTGTCGCCAACAAAATTTTACAGCTGCCGATTTGACAATTTGTGTAATTGTCAATATAAACACATATATAAGCATATGCTGTCAAATATAACCAATTTACAATTTTGGTTTATGTTTTCCAGTTGTTTGTCACTCGGCTAATTTGTGTGCACATTTGCGTGTGTGTTTGATTTTGGGCATACATTTGAGACGCCTTTTAAGCGGCTTACGTGGCGTATGAGTCATGTATAAAATAATTATGTACCAGAAAGCCTTTATTATAAGCGTGGGAATTTCTATAAAATGTGGAAATTCATCGAAGCAAATATAAATATACGATATTTAGCACAAAGTGACTCAAAAGTCAATACCCTGTTAAATGAGCAGTAATGGGTGTTAGCAGCTTGGCCAATGTCTAAAATACATACATTATAAGGCAATATATCCGAGCAATCCGGTAAAATAAATCCATTTTGAAGTTAAACAGGTAAGTCCTTTGCAGTCAGGTGTAACCGACAGTGCAATACTCGTTCACAGTGTAAAAACAACTAAAACCTGTAGCCTGGTATTATTGGTGCACCAATAATCCATATTTTTTGAATTCAGAATCAATCTATATGACTAAATACCACCCAACCTTAAAATCGGTTAAGTTTTAACAAAGTTATGGTATGATTGAAATATGAGAGTTTCGATCACGAGAGCTCTACATGTCAATTTTGGCATCATTTTTGATATAAAGTTGGACCCCCTCAGAATCGAGTTTAATGTTGTTTTTTTATACTAATTGTGACAACCACAATCGATTAAAAGTATAAATTCGCAATTTTAAATTTTGAAAAAAATTTTTTTTTTCAAAAATGAGTAAGGGTACATGATTTGACAAACAAATTTAAAAAAAAATTCAATTTTTAATGATAGATATTTTGAATGCAGAATTAATCTAGAGGACAAGTAATGACCAAATGCCATCAAACATTAAAATCGGTTGACTTTTAACATAGTTATGAGAGTTTGAACAATATCTCAAAATTTGTGTCAATTTGTATTAGATAACACGGGTTATCAGGAGTATATATTGGAAGACAGGCGAAAAGCCGACAGCCATTGCGCAAACATAATATACTCTTTTCAGTTCGTGAACGAATATAAAAAAAATTAAAATATTTCTATTTGGTCTGCGTGTTAAAAAACTAAAATTCAACTCTTTAGTCCACTTAAAACACTTATCAAACAAATGCGATAGTTTTTGTATAAATCAAGAAAAATAACAATAAAAAATAAAACCAGATCTCATTCATTAGGCGCTCTCATTAATTACTAAGCGTGTCAAATTACTTCCTGAAACTTGTACGTACCACAAAATAAGCAGATAAAACCAAAAAAAAAAATAAATAAACACCAAAAATATAATTAAAGGCAAGAGAATAGCGACAATAACAAAAACTTCACCAAAGGCAACATAAAGTAGAATACAAAATAAATATAAAAAATTACCATATCGGCGGCAATAAAATTGATGTTTTCCTACTTGATGCTTGGGGCACAAGCAACGAGGCAGCTCGCGCTTAAGTACAGGCAACAACAACAACCTTAAACACACATAGCAACAAAAACAAAAATGTTTAGTAATTAAATAAAAAAAAAATGGTTGGTTTTTTTTGTTATGACTTTTCATAATTTGAAGTGATGATTATGCTGATTTCTGAATGTTGACTTTTTTTCCCCGCAAACGGCTAAAGAGGTGGATACATATGGGTAGGAAGGGGTAGAGAGACGAGGGGGGGCGTGCGCTGGCACTCACACACAGCTCACACAATTTGGCAGCAGCAGCAAAAATGAATTAATAATCATTTATGACAATGGACCAAAGGCACACGACAAAACAACAACAGCAATAAACACACTACAAACTGTTTACCGGACCCCCTCTAACCACCCACCACCTACCCCCACTCAAAGTCAAACAATTGTGTGTAAAAATAAATGGATGTTCCGCATCTGTCATCATTTTGACAACTCTCGAGTGTCGCATGTCCAAATTCATCATAAAAGCTCACAAATAGAACTTGACGCATTTTAAAAATAACTTTTGAAAAAACGTCTAAAAAATAGAATGAATAGTTAATATGCAAAATAATTTTATAAATACAAAAATTTGAATAAAGCATTATTGAGAAATAAGTTTTAGTTGACCACTAGAGTGGGCGTGGTCGGGTTAAGTAAAGAGTAATAATTTAATTTAATTTACTTGTTTCATGATATTCAAACGTGATATTAAAACAAAACTTGTATTAATAGAATTCGTTTAAGATCTATGATGTACTATTGAAACCTTCCAACAAATATATATATATATATCTTTACCTGCCTTTACTACTTTAGTTAGACAGGAAAATTTAATATGTTTTAGTTAAAAAACTATTTTGATTTTACAATTTTAAAAATATTTTTACGAAATTGTTTATCGACACTTTTATACATTTATTAACAATATTTAATTTGTTTAACTCTATATGAATACAGTATTATTTATTGTTGATGCGAATTCTTCTGGTTTCTGCATTTTAATTCAAGGTGATATTTTATTTAAAGAACAAATCTATAAAAAGAATCTGACTTTAAATGACTTTAGATGACTATCTATAATTTTCAATATGGAATAATATATGGAATAATATATATCTGTCTATCTATCTAATAAATTTATGTTATAAAAGCATAAGTCCATAAAAATATTGAAAATTCTAAAGTTTATTGTAAAATTAATTTCAATTCATGCCAAAAACACTGCCATAAAGTTTCCTTAACATCAGACAAAACTCCATTGTCCATTTTCATGCATTATTATGTTAAAGTCATATAAAAGAAAAAAACTTGTTTGCTGCGTCATTTGACTGTCGCTTGGCATCACACGGCGCAATCAATGGCCGGCTATATAAGGCCAGAACAATTCGCAGACGTTTGATTGGAGCCACTGCAACAGAGTCAAAGCCAGGTGCGCTATAAAAAAACAACACACAAAAATAATTCAACTTCCAAGACTTCCCAAACGGCAACAAATGCCACTAAATGTGGCAGCTTATGGAGCGTGACACACACCCACAACATTGCGGCACGATATGCAATGCAAAGCTATAGAAACCATATAGCTGCAATATCATAAACATATATCATAAAGTGCAGTTTAAAAAAAAAAAGAAATACAGTAAAAACTGTAGGCCAAGTGCCAGGCAAATTGGCCGCACAATCATTATAAATACCAACTACAACATCATTATCAGCATCATTATTATTATTATGGTGATTATTATAATGGCAATAACAATGCCTAAGCCGCAGTCCCAATTATTACACCTAGACATTTAATATAGTGGTATATAGTGGTATTTGGTGATTTGACATTGCTTCAAAGCGCTTCAATTTCAATTTGTATTTGAATTTGAATTGAATTCGAGGGGCAACAATTAAGTTGTCAGCATTGGACTATGCTGAACTACTCAATATAATCATCCTGCCACTGATTGACATACGCAATTATCATATTTAAAACTATAACAAAAATGGTATAAAACAAGTGTGTGCAATCTCTGCTAAAAGATTGCACGACTAGGTGTTACTCTGTTTTATAATTTGGAATTGGAATTTCCTGAATCTGGCATATGCTATCTAAGAGCCCACATACCCGTTATCATGGAAGTAGCTCATAAAATCTGAAAGATATGTTAAAAAAAAAATTAGAAAAAACCACAATTTTAATTTTTTGTTTTTTTTTACTTATGTATTTAGGGCCAACTATCAGGAGTTAAAACTACACTGAAACAAACAAATTTTAGAGAATATCTCTTTTATCAATTTTGAACAAGTAAAGGGTATCAAAAAACCAACTACACAAAACACTTCAACAGTTTTGGCTTTTGTCAGACAACTTCAGCAGCTACGTTTGCCCTTTTAGCAAATGCGCCCACAAACTGACACACGCCCACAAATACACACACGTGCACACGCACACACATACACACAACAAACAATGGCAACTCAAAGCGATTTGAAATGAACATGAAGTACTTTTGACAGCGTCAGTTTTGTAAGCTGCTACCGAAACAGAAACGGAGAGGTAAAGGGGCAAAAGAAGTTAGAAACGGTTAAAAATCGGTTATAGCTAAAAACCAATATGGTAACCGACATAATCGTTTGCTTGCAGTTATGAAAACCAAAGAGCTTTTCACTTGCCGTCATCAACAGCGAAAGAAAAAATCAGAGATAGACAGCACAAAGCAAGTCGAGGAGAGTCTAATGAAATCCTTATAGAGTGGGTAATTGCAGTGATGATTCAAGGAATCAAAACGTTACCCAATGAAATCTTTTAAATTTATATACGTATAGAAAAAATATACTTAACTTTGAAAATATATGCAAATTTGCTTTGAAAATTTTTTAAGTACACTTATAAATCTGTGTGGACTGCATTAAACAATTTGATTTTTATTTAATGTTACAGATTTACTAAACTTCAGCCAAGACACGGGCTTGGCTAAAACTTGAATTTTCTTCCAATCAACTATAAGATAATTTTAACAAAATATATATATCAACGTTTTCTGGAAAATGGTTTAATAGCTTATTAAAACTTATATAATAGAAAAACTGGGACAAAAAACGTCAGCGGTCTAATGTCTACATAATATGTAAACTATCTATAATATGGATTCTATATAAATGCATCATTCTACATAAATACATCTTCAATATAAATATATTTATAAGAGATTATATATTTATTAAATTATATATATATCTATGTCTGTTATCAAATAGAGTATTCAAACTTTGGTAAGATAAACATTTGCATACATATTATGGCAAGTTTATTGTTATATGTTTCTTTATAGGTTGTCGTTGCAGCTCTTGGCTGGGATTACTTCAACTTGGTTGGCATTTCAATTGATTTACTGCGCCAGCTCCAAGCAACCATTTCACCTTTTTCTATTGTATTTTGTCTCATTTGTTGCTTTTGTTTGGTCGAGTGCATGAATCAATGAATGAACAAATGTGCGATTGAGTGAGTGAGAGAAGCAAACAAACAAATGCGAGTATGCATGAGTATAATTTGTGAGTTGAAAATATATAAACATATACATATATATACACACACACAAACACAGTTGAGAGGCAGCGCGTCGGCAGTCACTTGTGCGAATATTTCCGCAGGTGTTGAGTGGCATTTTATGCGATTGTTGTTGGTTGTTCATTGTTGTTATCGTTGTTGTTGTTGTTGTTGTCTATGCGGGAATCGTGACATGCAGCTTGACTTGGCACTTGGCCACAGAGCACACAAATCCAAAAGCCGCGTCGCTGACGTCACTCGCTCAACGGGCTAAACATATATTCCAAGCTTGTGTGTGTGTGTGTTTATCCAACTACTTTTTTGGCGACTTCCACGGAGGCAAATCAATTAGCCAATGTAGTCAAAAGGCCAAATTGCAAACTGCAACCGTTACTCTATACCCTTACCAACAAAAATTTAATTAAAATCTTTTTTGAGAGCCGATTAAAATCTTGAACGAAAATTGCTCAATTGTTGCGGCTTGCGACATTTTGAAACCGTTGCCGCTGCTGCTGCTGCCTCAGAGACGTTTATCTTCCGCTTGGCATCAGTTGGCAAAGGGGCACGCCAACAACAACAACAACAGCCTAGCTGGGCATATATATGCAACTCTGCTAATGAATTTAAAAAAAAAACCCTCTTTTTGGAAGCACATTCATAATCATAAACTATTCAATCAACGACACAAAAAGGGGGCGGGCATCAAATTTAGCTGCTGCTAGTTGTTTTTGTTGTTATTGCTGTTGCTGTATTTATTGGTGATGTTAACGCATACTCTTCAACAACAAGGAAAAACCAACAATTTTTATTTAAACTTTTAACGACAGTCAATCTATAAACCGCTTCACGAGGGCTGTTTAAATAGTTTGTTAAATCAAAAAAAAACAATAAAGTTGAAAACTGCATACATATAAAAGAATCCAATTAACAGTTCAAATAATATCGTAAATAACTTTCCCAATTGAAGGTATTATGATTCCTAAACATTGCGTTTTAAAAGGGCGGAAATGAGCGATGCATTTATATTTTTGAATACTGTAGATACTGAGCTATAGATTAATATAAATATATATAAACCTAATCAGACTCACGCATACTAATATGTATATATAAAGCAATATTTAAACTAAATATTCAAAATTTCATAAAATTAAAAAACAAATACAATAAATTATAATCTGGAATAGTGCTGATTTAATTAATAAATTATCTCACTGTTTTTTTATAATATTTTTTCATTATGTTTTAATAGTATTAAATATTCAATATACGTTATGTGAATGTTGACACGAACATTTATTAAATGAAAATGCACAAACCTATATTATTTTAGTTGACCCAAAAAGTTGAGAAATCTATAGCAGCTTTCGGTCACTTACATTTTTAAACAATATTATTTTTGTTATATCAAGGACAAGTCATTTAAAGAGTGCTTTAATTAAAACTGGTCATTATTAAATATGTATGTATGTACTACATTAATACTTATATACATCATCAGATTAATATTAAATTGTCATTTATATTATTATGTCCGATCTATTAAAAATATTGTTTTTTATATTATAAATATATATAAATCAATTAATTGATATTGAAGAAATGCTACTATAATATAACCCTTTAAAAATTCAAATTTTTTCAAAAAATATAATATAAAATGTTGCTTTTTATAAAATCAATATGTCAAATGTATCCAACAAGGATATATTTAGAAAATTAATGAATCTGGATTCGAACTTGGTCGTCGTAACTAGCACTTGAACTAGTTAGACTGCAGAGAAGGTTTTCTGGAGTTGCAGTAGAATTACGACGGGTGGGGTTCAGATTAAAACTTATCTTTATTCGAAAATTCTGGGATTCAATAGCCTAGCTTATGTACATTTTTAGGTAACTTAAATAAGGATAGACATGCTTGTGCCGCTTATTTACTACGGATCTTTACAATGTTAGTTTCCTGTGTAATAGAAATAGGCATATATATGGTTTTTGTTGTTAGATGTCGCTCTAGTAGTAGGGCGTTACAGTGCATGGGAATGACATGATCCCATTGCGCAACATTTGCTTTATGCCAACGCAGAGTGACCCTTTCAAGTGGCGTCATCGCAAGTATCAGCATTTTGGACTTATTTTTATTCGGTGCTGTACTCGACCGTTTTTTTTTATTTTTTTGCTTTTTTATTTTATTATATTTTATTAAATAGCTAAATCTGCGCCTTAACACACTATTTATCATAGACTGTGAAAATATTTCCTCATATATATTTTTCTTTCGCAATCTTGCAATTAACTTTTTAGAGGTAAATTGTAAAATAAACCCTTCACTTATTCAATTAAATAAAGTTTTTTATTTATAAAAAATATATTTATATAGTATACATATATATAATGGCAATAACTCACCCGTGAGTGTCACATTGACGTGCATGAGGCCAATGTGGGTGCCGATGCGGGCGGGCAGCTTCTCGCGTGAGAAGGCTTTGTATGGTGCAATGATGGTTGCATGTGCCACATGCCACGCCGAGCCCAAGCGGGTGACTGCAAGAATAAGAAATAGAAGATGAAGAATAAACAGTGACAATTTGGAAATTAACGAAGCTAAGGCCAGCGGGTACTCACTCAGTATGACTAGACCGACAAAGAGGCTCAGTGTGACCGTCGAGAATGTTGTGAACTTCTGTGAATTTGAAATCGAGATGGGCGGATTAAATTGATATGCTAAAGCTATATGATTGCCTTGGCACTGGGTGTGCGTGTGTGTGTGTGTGTATGTGTTGTAAGTCAAAGCGTAATTGCAATTATATAAGACGTAAGCGTTTTAAAGCCAGTTATGACCAACAACTTGGCCAATTGGCTTGCTAATTGAATAAGCCGCTCAAATTGGCCAAACTGGCTAACTAAGCAATTGAGACAGAGTAGAAGAGAGAGAGAGAGAGTGAGAAATGGAAAGAGGGGACAGCAAAGGGCGCGCCACGCAAAACAGGTTATATAGATTTATATCTGACATCTATTGAAAACGTGCCAACGATTATGATTTCAGCCGTCAGTTTAATTACGAGACGTAGACAAGACGGCAGCAGCGTGAGAACCAGCTAAGAAACACGTACCACAGCAGACCCGACCAGAGACCCGCCTGGGATATCATTTAGTTAATTAAAACCGTAATACGTTAAGTGAAATATAAACATTTAGCGTGCACATATGTATATATAATATAGAACAAGTTCTTTGGCATTGTAAATGTTAAAGTTAAACAATACTGCAAATCCTTGACATGAACGTAAACTAGTTCTAGGAACTAGAATAAAAAAATGCAAAATTAATAAAGTCTGTTTTAAGATATAAAGCCGACTAGACTATAATTTCCTGTACAACAGGTTTAATAAATCCAATGTTAAGTAACATGCCAAAGCGATTACAAAGGTTTTTGGGTTAATTTTTAATTAAATGTGCATTATATATCAAATATTTTTTTTTTAACTTTTATCATACAATATGAAATTTTTGTATAAGCATTAAAGGGACTTTCTTTTACATTTTTCTGTATAAAAGTGAAACGTGACGTGACAGAAAATTTAATTTTTTCTCATCTGCCTAAAACAATATTAAGAAGTTAAAAATATTAAAGGTTCTTGAAAAGAGTAATTTTTTATTACGTTCTAACTTTTAATATCAAGTTATGCTAAAATAATCTCTCAAATTCTAAAGTTAAATAACATGTTTAATCCTAAGGTTATCTCTCAAGTGCTCTTTAAAATAAATGATATGAAACGTTACGCGACAAACAAAAATATTTTTTCTGTTTAGTTTTAGTCATATCTAAATTCACCTCCCAAAAACTCACCTGTTTACGCACTCCCGGAAATATGACAAGAAATGCCACGTAGAATGTGGCAAATAGCACAGATACGGCCACAATGGATACATCCCCCGTGACGGGCGTCCGATTTGAGAATGAATAAAGCGTTGGACCACCATCGTCTCGAAATGCGTCGAACCAGCCCTTCATTCTAGATATATATATATGCTATATGCTGGCGGTGTCTGCAAAAGTAAGATCAGAAGAAAAAACAACATATTAATTGAAATGTCTACCAAAAGATTTTGCAATACCTTGTAGACAAATATGATGCAAGCTCAAGACTTAATTAAAAAACTGATTTGTGTGTTTAAAAAAAAGCTACAGTCAATCTCATCGTGGGTAGATGCTAAAAATGTTATAAAAACTTAATAAGGTTGGGTTCAGGGTATCTTCTAGTCTCACTTATTATTTATTATTTTTTTTATTTTTCTGTGCATGTATTGAAATGTTTTGATAATTTAAGTTCACTTTAAATCGTTAATTAAGCTTTATGAATTCGCATGTTCTATGCGTAACACACATCGTGACACAATTAAAATAAATATTGCTAGGGTATACAAAAAATATACACACAGATGCCACATATCTGCTGCCAGTTTCCAGTTGCCAGATGCCAAGTGGCAGATGGATTTGCACTTTAGCGGTTCGGTTCGGTTCGTGACTAAGCGTTTAGGTTGCAGATAAAACCCCCAAAAAACAGAAACTGAGATGAAGATTGCGACTGAAGCTAAGATATAGACAAGTGACAGGCAGCTCAATGCTCAATGCATCCAATCTGAGCGCTAAATTAGTTGGATAAACACACAGACAATCCAAAGCTAAGGTTTAATTTGATGTGATTTTAATTTTAAGACACCCCGTGCTTCTACTAACCGGAAATGTAAAGATAAACTCAAATATAAACACAAGTAAATTGAATAACCATGCCAACAGAATTTGAACAAAGGAATTGAAATATCAGCACTCGACAGAACTTGTTAGAAATGAAAGATTCGAAGTAAGAAAAATGAAACCAGAAATACTTAAGATTTAGAACCGGATTCAAGCCAAACAAAATCCGTCGGGCAGGCCGCGGGGTGGCTAGCAACAACAACAACAATAACAGCAACGGCAACAGCAGCAACCACAGAAATAGCAACGGCAATAATCATCATCAGCTGTTACCATGACGTCGTCAAAAGTTATAATTAAGTGCCGATCAAATTGAATAAGTGAGAATTAATAATACGGTAAGCGTGACGAATATTTGAATACCCTAAGCAAAAATGCGGCCCACAACTAAATATATGCAATCGAAATATATACTGTCCTACAGCTGACAGGCTGGAAACAAGAAACTGTTAGGGTTTTTTAAAAATCCGGTTTTATAATAAAAACCATACAAATAATTAACGTCAAGGCGCATTTTCGATAATTTCAATAAACCAGATAAGAAAACGATATAGTTAACAGTTTAAGGCTTAAATAGGTTTTTGTTGCTTAAATTTACCGATTTGAATTTAGTTAAATCATATTACAAATTGTACTATTAAATATATGAAATCCCAATTAAAAAAGGCAAAAGTCTAGCATATATATAAATATTTTTTAAATAAAGAACAGTGAGACAGATAAAGAAAACTTAAAGAATGAGACAGGGGATCAGATCAAGAAAAATTAGAAAAACTGGCTAAGACAAAAGAAATAATGTAAATAATACAGGTCGACTTACTTGAGAATATGAAAACCGCATAGAAATGTATTACGCATTTCAGAAAAATACAATAGAGAATTCATAAGATAATCTAGCTTTACAAATATAATAAGATATAATAATCAATTAAATAAGCTTAAGCTTATAAGCTTTTTTAAAGAAAAAAATTGTTGTTAGTTTAAAATTATTACAATAAAAAATTCAACTTGCATTAGATAAAATTTTAAAATATACCTATTTTTATTTAATTAAATGGACACAGAGTACTCACAAAAAAGAGAATTGCGCATACGCAACGTGTTACGTGCGCTGGCACGCGGATGTAAGTGAGCTGCTTGGGTATTATTGTAGCATTGAAGTATTTAAGTATCTGCGCAACGGGGTTTTTCCCCAGCGACCAATACAAGTTCTGACTTTGTGAAAGTTGACGAGCCCTGAGGGGCAGACAACCAGTGCGAGAGAAAGAGAAAGATTTGATATAGCCACAAAAAAATTACAGCTTAACTCCGTGTGAGGTCATCTAGAATTTGTATACTCTGTTTTCTAAAAGTAAATAGCGTATACACCTGGAGATTATATCTTAACTTTTAGTTTTAAGTAAATAATTTGGTTTATTAAATAGCTTTGTTTAATGGCTTGGTTTAAAAATTACAATATATTGTAAAATTCATTCAAATTTCATTCAGTGTTAAAAAAAATATTCCTTCCTCCAAATATTTCTTTTCACTTTCAAAGTTTACTTACCAAACTTGTCAATAAAAAACCGGCATAAAAGTTACTTTTTTTTCGTTGTATTTGTAATTTTTATTTATTTGTTTATTTTTTTAATTTTGATAATTGTCTTGCAAATCCAATTCACAGTGTCGTCCAATTTTTATTGCTAAATAATATCTAAGCAATAATACAAGCATTTGTTATATCAATTGATTAATTGTATGATTTTGATTAATGAAGCTTGACACACACACACACACACACACACATGTATACTGAAGCGGGAGAGCAACACAAATTGCAAAACGATGAATACAAAATATTATGTTGCTTTTTTTTATTTAATAAGTTTTAATTCATTGTTTTCACAGCTTTTTACATGTGTTTGCAAAAGCGAATTTTTGTTACTTTACTTTTTTATTTTTGTTTAAAATTTGAATTGTTCACTTTATATTTATTTATATTTTTATTTTTGTTGCACCCACTGACTGGTCATTGTTGTTGTTTTTTTTTTTTTGTGCTGCTTTTGGTGCTGCCGTTAACCGGTTTTTGGCTTTAAGTAGTCAACGCCGCCTGACTGCACATAAATTGCATTTTATTTTTAAAACCCGGCAATAAATTGTTTCATTTATAATTAGAATTTTCCACTAACTGACAGCACGAAAAGCACGCAAATTTTGGTAATAAAATGGAAAAAAAAATGTAAAAATAACATAAAATCAAAAATCTCATTTGTAGCTGTTTTTGTTGTTATTGTCGCTGACCTTCGCATAGTTGCTACAGGAGCTGTCACTGTTGCAGTTGCCGTTCCGACGCAGTCGCATTATTAGCTCGATTACCTAACAACAACAAAAACAATGCAACTGCTGCTAGCGCTGGCGCTGCCTCTGCCTCTGCCGGCGTCGACGCTGGACTTGGCACCAAAACGTAACGCGTCGCAACGCCGCATTGCATGTGGAAATCATAAAGCGCATTACGTTATTACGTTACTTACTACACAACCACTGAACGAAAAAAAAGGCAAAAAAAGCTTTGCGTGTGTCTGTCTAGCAGCAAACTACAATGGCACAGGCATTACAGTTACAAAATGAAACCGAAACTATGCGATGGCAGAGCAAAGCAAAAACAAAACACAACGAAACAGCAGCAGCAACGCCCCAGTGAACCACCAACAACAGCAGCAGCATCCAATGCAGCTGGCTCTCTCTCTCTCTCTCACTTTCTGACTCTCACTCTCACAGCACGCTGCAGCTTTTCAAGTCCAACGAAAGTGAAATTTGCTATTGCGCTCCCCTTCTGTCTGCTGAGTATTATTTGTTTTTTTTTCGTTGGTTGAGGAAATGAAGTAAACATGAAATTGACATAATCAAGACGCGGCGCGGACTGCAAATGTTTTAAAAGCTCTCTGTCGCGGCGTCGCTGCCTGCGTTACAGGTTTTTGTGTCGAGCTGCTTTTGCTTTCTGTTTGCTGCTGCTGCTTGTTTTTGTTGTTGTTGTGGCTTTTGCTCTGTGTGTTCAATGAGCGCTGGTGCGTGTAAATATGTAAGAGTCGCCTTCAACCGGCTTTTTGTGCGATTTTTTTATGATTTGGTTGTTGTTGCTGGGGCTGTTTGTGCGGTTAGTTTTTGGCTGCGCTTTTTTGCGCTGGTCAGTTTTGGCGTGGGTCAGTTACATGTGCAGCACAGCACATAGGAAATAAACTGCAGATGAAGTAATCGACAGAAAAAAGAAAAATTACAAGGCACCTGAAGAAAACGTTAAAAAAAGGCAACAACAACATGGCACAAATGGGCGTCTTTCGTCATTTGATGCATACGCACATTCACATATACATACGCTTCTGCACACAGAGCGCGTTTAAACGGTAAAGTACACAAAAAAGCCCCTACACCTTCACATAAGATTAAAAAATGAGCGCGCGTGGAATAAGTAACACAAAGGCACAGGGAAAACGTGCATAAGAAATACAGTGCATGCAGAGCGAGACAGCGAGCTCGCAAGAGAGAGCCAGCATACGAACAGACCAGAAGCTTTGAAGTTCTCGCGATGTTTTCTTTTTTTTATTTGTATTGCTGTTTTAGTCGTTTTGTCTTCAGTTTTTAATTTTTAATCTCGAAAATTTGTATTGTTGCTTTGCGCAGTCTCCACAAATTTTGTTTAAGCATAAATAAATAAATTATGAGTGGTTACTTCAGTGGGAAAATGTTGGGTTTTTTTACTAAGATATGTATATTATTTCTTGTTTTCAATTTTTTATAATATTTTTTCACGCAAATTTTGTAAATACAATTACGAAACAGTAATGACAACAAAATACGCTTCAATGCATTTTGTGTTGGTTTTTTTTATTATACAAGAAAATTGCACAATTTTTTATTAGCTTAAATAAAATGTATTTTATTTTATTGCCGTTAATTGCATTTGCACATATAATTTTGTGCTCATTTTTTTCACGCACATTTATTTCATTTAATTTGAAGTATTTATATAAACCACACAGAGAGCGAAAGACGATAACAAGGCAGATGAACAATCAACTAGACAGAGGAGCCTCGAACTGGCCCGTTATTTTTTTGTCAAATTATAAAAAATCTTAGCAGCGGGTTTTGTTTACCGAAATTTGTGTGCTGTTTTTTTTTTGCAAACTTTTGCGTATATTATTGAGTTTTTGTGCTGTTTTAAATTTAACTTAGCGCCCGGCGCATAGCACAAAACACAAAAGCAAACGAACCAAAAAGCACACTTTTTTTCGTTGTACGTGATTGTTGGACTGCGCTTGCGCGCAACGTTCGCGTCTCGTTGCTATTTACCTTGCGCCGTCGCGTCCGCATTAAACGCCAGTCGTTGGCAAACTGAGCGTCGTTGAGCATTGAGCGCCAGACAAAACACGCACAGAGAGCACGCGAGAGATCACGTTGAACACGTCGTTGAGAGCGCGAAAAGCTTTAGCACTTGAAAGCTTTTTAGCACTGCCGCCAAAGTGAGTGTGAATTTATGATATAGCCTTATGCACTAATAAAACTGGACAAAGACGAGAGCTACTCCTGCTGCTGCCGCTGCTGGGACCTTGTCAGTCCATTTGAGCTAGAAAAACTGGCTCACTTTGAGGCGACCTCACACACAATTCAAAATTAATAAAGCAAGTCAAGAATTTGCAATTAATTAAATAGAAATAGTAATAACATAAAACAAAAAACAAAAAATCCGCAACTGCTGTCACATGTGATGAAAAATAAATACCAAAAACAGTAACGATGATAATCACTGACATGTTGGCAACGTATGCTAATTGAATTAGCATCGAAATGACCGCCGCTTGTGCATTGCATATAATTAATATTTAATTTACTAATTGAATTTTTAGTGCCGACTACCGTGCAGCAATCAGAGCGTTAGCCTCTTTGATCTCCGCTCGGACATACACACGCAATATGTGGATGTCGTTAAAGATCTTGACAGTCGCAAATTTGGCAGGCAAACACAAAACCAGGCAGAACCACTCGCAAGAGTTTATACGTAGCCAAAGACGAGGAGCAAATGATGCAACTTTTATGATGTGCCAAATTAGTCATAAAAACATATACTACCCACAAATCGTACAGTATAAAAAGTACATCAAATACTTTAGTAGTTTAACTCGAGTAATTGTTGTTTCTTAGCCCGCATATTTAAGATTGGCAAACATAACAAATTTTGCTTAATAAGTTAACTGCATACATAAAACATAAATACATAAATATATTTCAAAACAATTTTCTTTTAATGTTATTTTAAGATGTCTATATATAATTATTTCTGATGTGATGAATATATATAATGGTTGATATATATATTTATTAATATATTTTCTATGTTAAATTAATATTATTAATAATAACATATTGAGAAAAAATATTAAGAAAGAAGAGAAGTAATATATTTTAAATAAAAATATTATATATACATTAAATTTTATCCTTTTCCGAATTCCAAATCTTATTTTCAAAAAAGTATTTACTGTTATGCAATATTCACAATAAAGCATTATTAATATTAAATATTCTTAAATGAATGTAAGTACATATATTCATACTTAATATTTTTAATATATTGCAGTATTTTAGTATTTGTACATAGAAGGTTAAATTAATTTTGGACAGTTAAAAATTGTCTTATCAGTTGATAATATAATTTTTAATATCTTTAATCTTCTTAAAAATATATATATTGTTTTTTTTTCATCGGTCTTTTCAATAAAATATTCAAATAAATAATCCTTGTATCAGCTGTAAATTATTTTTAGTCCGTTTTTTTAAAATTAAATAACTTGTTTTTATCACTCACAATAAGATTTACAGATCAATATTCATGATATACTAATGACAGCTGACTAAATTTATGGTTATGTATTGTACAATTGTGAATTTATAGCTTAAAATTTTAATTTTTGATCGAAAAAAATTGATCAAGAAAAACAAGAAGAGAATAGTGCCCATTATAAAAGTATCGATTGTATTGTGTCAAGTTCGTTGCCTAAGTCTTTTGTTCTAGCACCATTTTAATGCTAAATTATCACCTTGAAACCAACATAAGACTTATTGAACTTCAATAATCACTAATAAAACACGTCAGCAGCCCAGGTCCAAGAAAAAACAAAAACAAAAATACAACCGCTGCTACCACAAAATATTTTAACTAAATTGGCCCACAAGGCCGTGACGGTCAGTGACTGAACCCAGGCAGATGAGACTGGACGAACTGGATGGGTCTGAACCAGTTGCCAGACTAGCAAACAACTTGTATGCAAAATGCCCTTTTCTGAAAATTTGATTAAAAATATATTTCTTGATTTGTGCAAAAAAAAAAGTTCAATTAAATGTGTTAAATTAAAAATATAAACTTCTGAGCTACGCAAAAGCGGCTACCGGAGTTTATAAGTCAAGAAAACAAAAACAAAAAATCATGAAACTCAATAAAAAGAGAGAAAAATAAAGAAACAAATGCCATACGGATGTGTCGCCAGTATTTTGAGACTTGGAATGTGCACAAAACATGCCGAGGACGGTCGTTGGTCCGTCCAGACCCCAAAGCTACTAAAAAAATACAAAATATAACAACAAAATATACTATATACCAAATGTACAGTGTTCACTTATCAAGATACGTGTTTTATTATAGAATTCAGCACACGCGCCAACTGATCCGAACTGACTCAGATTACTTAAATCCAGAAGCTGAACTCAATGTGATTCATAACTCAACCTGTCTGCGTATCAAAGAAACAGAGCACTCGTCAGAAGAAAAAAAGGTTAAAGAAAAATATATATACAATAAAAGCGAAAGGAAATTGAGGGACTTGTGCTTATAATTAAAGTGACGAATGCACTTTGCTCAAGTTCAAGGTGAGAGTCGAGCGTACGGCACCGGTCAGTGGGGCAATTGGGGAAGGGCAACATGTAATTATGATAATAATCGAAGTGAGTATTATGTTGAAAGTTGATTGTAATTGTGATATAGTTTATAAGTAATGTGAACTGGTTTTTATTGGCATTTATTGTATGTTAAATGTGTGGGAATTTTAAACATGCGTTTAACTGGTATATTGAGGGACTCGTACATTGAATCTTAACGAGAAGGGAATTATATATATGTATATATATATAAAAACAAATTTTAAAATTCATTTATTATAAATATTTATAAAGTGAAATATTTTGTATTCATAGATTCAAAATTTCAAAGCAATATAAAACATTAAATAAATTTTAATAGAAGCCAAGTTGAAGGTTAATTTGGGTCAAATAATTATAGTATTTGAACGCTCTCTGCTTGGCAGCTGTTTTCCCAACAACCTGCCAACAATCGATGTTTTTAATTTTCTTCTTCTTCAAATTTGTACATTTAATGATCAGAATTGCCATCTCACTCGCACTAATGGCATTTAGTATGCCACTAATTACCGCCATTACACAAAAGCGACCCAAATGGCTTCCTCATGTCAAGATTCTATGCAACACGAATCGAGTAGCACAGATTAGTTATGGTTATGCTTGTGGGCAACGTTCAAGTCCCCCCCCCCCCCCCCCCCCCGGGGACAAAAAAAAAACACCATTTTTTTAAAAAAAAAAAAGAAGAAAATCCCAAAAACCACCGAATAATGACAATAGTTACTAGTGTTCTGCGGCTCAGATTAGCGATGATTGCGTGATTAGGAAAATATTTAAATATATCAAAATACAAAATTATAGAAATTTAGAAAGTATAGCATATATAGTAAGGTAAATAGGACTAATAAAAATATATATGTATATAATAAAAATATATATTTAAATATATATTTAGTTATTTTCTATAGAATCCCGTGTCACGCGTTCATCGCCAGTACTCTATGTGCAGTCTTGAGAGGGGTGTGGTGAAGGGGTGGCTGTTCACTGAAGCGTTCATTAGGCTGCCTCGCGGCAACTACGAGTTAAGATTTTCCTTTCGTTTGGCTTATTGTTAATGTGTGCACTTAACGTCGCACAACTACAAATTAAAACTTATAATAAATGCGCAAAATTATTGTGTGAAACTTGCATAATAAATGCGCCCTCAACTGGCCAATTATAATAATAATAATAATTATATTTATTATAATCATAATGATCACGATGTTCGTATCACAATGTGTATTTACAGCTTACTGCTCGACGGGGCGTGGCCGCCACAGACTAGAACCGACTTCGTGTCGACCTCAGCTCCATTCGGTGTTTCGCACTGCTAATTAAAACATTATTGCCACTAACCATGGCCCGAGGCTGATTTTGCATGCGTCCAATGCGAGCCGATCGATAGAAGCCAAAAAAACCGACAGACAAGTGGCCCCATAAGCTACTATTTAAAACGGTAGGTAACAGTTGTCAGCTGTCATAAAAAAAAACCAAAAATAACAAAAGCAACAAAAACAACAAAATGTGAAATAATTGTAAACCAAAAATTGGCGACGTTTAAATACACTTGGAGTTAAGATTAATCATAGTAGAATACTATAGAAATTATAAAATATATTATTTATTTATACTATACAAATATGATAAAATTTCAATTTTGTAAAAAATAATTAAGTTTAATTATAACTTATTTTTCATAGAGTTTTTTTAATTGTTATTTACTTTATAGAGAGGTTTTTCAAGTACAAACTCAATTTTGAGCGATTTTTCCCGAGGTAGTTTTATGATATGTAAATCTGATCATGATCAGGTAATTTAATAAACCATGGTAAATATATAATTGTAATTAAATATATAGATATAGACATATTCCGGTATATTCATGTTAGCTAACATAATTAAAATACCCCACCGCAAGGGTATAATCAGCAAAAAAAAGAAGAAACAACCTGGCGACGCACGACAACAACTACAACAACAAAAAGACAGTCAATTGTTTATTGATTATTTGATTTGTTTAACATGCAGGCGGATTGTTCCAATTTTGATCGGTTTATCGCCTTTGCATGCGCACGCTAATAGTTTTGAACCTGAAATTTGCTTTTTGTTTTTTTGCTTTTGGCTATTTTTTGTATGCCAGGGGCAAGGCTGAACCAAGTCTCACGGGGGAGAAGGAGTTGGAGACGAGGAGTCGAAGTAGGCGATATATATTTTTGGGCAGGGTCTCGTGTTTTGGCAGGCCGTCAATTAGAGCTTTGGCAAATTATAAGATTAAATGGGCTAAAGTTTTGACTTCCTTGCCTTGACCATTTCAACGACTTTGATAAGCGTTAATTAACGAATAGGAATTAGGGAATCGAAAGTGATCGATTAGCAGTTACCCTGTAAATAGTTCTAAAGCAACGAGATAAATATATATATATTAAATCAATAATTATATATATGCATACCAAAAATCAAAGCTATAGCTCTAAGGACCTATGCGTTCTGTTTGGGTAAAAGCTTTTGTCATATTTGTATGGCAGTTTGTATACCCTGTAATCATTTTGAGTTTCTTTATAATTGTTATAATATAATTTATATATATACATTCATCTCTATGTTACCAATTAAATCTCTTGAGCTATGAAGTTGAGTGAACTTTAAAGGTTTCTTTATCGCTCTCAGTGTCATTGTCAAAATGATGTCTGCTTGCCTGGGTGGCCCAATGTCTGATTGACAATGATTGACAATTAAGTTGCGAATGTGTCAGGTCTAATAATATTCACACACACACACACTCACACGCACAGTAAGTTGGTAAGCTTATAAAATAGCTACCATTTATGTGGAGCATTGGCCCGGCTTATTATGGCCAACTGGCCTGAAGGTTGGCTCGAAAGTGTGCACCGCATTTGGCTAGGAAGTTGTTAGTTACCCATTGTGGGTGCCTAATTGGAAAACAATTTTTTTTTTTGCAAATGCGACGCGTGGTTTCATATTCGGATAAGACGAGCAGCGCCGTGCGATCATTAACTTTCAAAATATTCAATTCATGGGATTTTCTTTATTCATAGGCAAGGGCATCAAATCATCTATGGAAGGTCAGTTTGTCTAGAAAACTAGCTTAAGTTGCTGGGAAAATTATTGAATGTCAATTCGATTCTTTGAAATCAAGAATTAATATGTATTTTGAAAACAAAATATTATTTATTTATTTAATTTTTTAAGAGATCTCTACAAAAAATTAATGCAATATTTTAAGAACTGTATAATAGACTGAAAAACTATTTAAATATTCATAAAACTGACAACTAGCCTGATTGCGAATTAGTTAAATACTTTATAGTCTAATATTATATGCATAAAATGATTAAATGGGTCTTTTATATAGTAGGCCCTTTGAAGCCACACAACTTTAAGGTTATGTGTTATGAAATTCCTCCTAATAATTTAGATAACCAACTCGTAGACCCATAACTTTACATCATGGCCACATTTCAGACACCTCGCTAGTGGCCACCTGAATTAAAGCTTAGGCGGAGCAATTAGCTGAGAACCGCCCAAGTTGCGTGCCGCTTGTCACATCAACAACAACAACAACAACAACAACAGCAACAACAACAACAACAGCAGCAACAGCAACAAATCAAAAAGCAAATGGCAAAGCGAAGCGAGTGACTTGCACGGCGAAAATATTAAAAATTAATTAAACAAAAAGTCGCTACTAATGTAAGAAACAATATAAAACACATTTAGCGTGCACTTGACCTTGGTCGGGCGAAGGGGCTTCGAGGCGGGGCGGCGAGGTGCGACGGGGCGCGTTGAGCGGCCAAAGCCAAAACAAGCGAAAATCAAAACAATAAAACACAAAGGGAAAGTCAAGTGTGGACACTACGAATCACGCATACACTTACAGTAAATAAAAATAAAAAATATAAATATAGCAAACAATCATACATGATTTATTAATCATCACACATCAATTGTTCACATATTATATAAGCCAGTTTCTGTGATTTTCCGTTATGATATTTATGTATAATAAAAATGAAATGGCTTTAAGTTAAATTTGTATATTAATTTTTACAATAAACATTTTATTTTATATATATAACTTTGTTTTATGAGGGGAGAAAATAAATTTTGTTTTTATGTGTCACCAAATTGTTATTATTTTCAGGACAAAAATTAAAATTTATTATGAAATTATTAAGAAGCAATTTATAGATGTATTAAACTGTAATTCAAGTTTCTACTCAAGTTTCAGAATTTTAACATAATTGAAATTATTTATTAATTTTTTAAATTTATTTAGTTACATTTTAGTCAGAATCAAATTCAATTAACAGCAAAATCTACTGATTTGTTCCTTTATATATTTAATGTGTTATGCTTAACAACATAGTTAATCTAATCGAATCTAGAAGTGTACAACATGTTGTTAGGGGCGTTCAGTCTCAAGGGGCTGCCAATGTGGCATGCGCGGGGGGTCAGTTGGTGGGGGCCAGTTGGTGGAGGGGGCCTGTCCTCGTCGCATGCATGCCGCGTAATTCGCTGGCAACAGTTGATTTTGATTTAGATTTCAATTTGGATTTTGATTTCGACTTCGAGTTTCATTTACTGTGTCGCTATTTGCACTTCATGAATTTAATTTTGTGCGTAGCAGTCGACAATTTTTTTTATTACGCGCTTTAAAAATCCCAAGGCGAGCTTACATGGCGTCTACGCAATCTATTATTTATTTATGACGTTTGCCACGTTGCGTGTAATTGACATTCGCACTGATTACTTCCTTATTTGGCGGCCCCGGCTGACGCATAGTTTGAACAATTTTTGATTTTTTTACATTTTGAAAAAAAGTGAGCGGAAAACACTTGATGTAAGACAGTTTCTGGTCACGTGTTTTGTTTTGTTTCATTGATGTGAAGAGGAAAATCGAATGATCAGATAACAATAATAAGCCAAATTAATTCGAAGTGCCATTATTTTAAAATCATATTAAAATTTTTTTTAATTCCGTATTTTAATCACACATCTACAACAAAATTCTACAAATTCTTGGCAAGCCATTATATCTTTAAACACAAATATACAAATTTTTATAAAAATTAGATCACCAAAAAAAATTTACTCTATATTATATGTAGATATATCTCACAGAGCTTGTGATATGCTTGGTTTTTATTTTTACACCAATCCAATACTCGGAGTATCCATAATACCTTGATTTTAGCTACTGTCAATTACGACGATTTATTGTTTTTCGTTGATGCATTAAAACAAAAGACTTAAGCAAAAAACTTGTTATTTTTATTGTTGTTGTTGCATGCAAAAAGGTGAAAATATGCTATTGTTGCCTGCCTCGTCTTACCTCACCTTGTGCGCAATGAAATTCAATGAAACAAAATTCTTAATTTTTTGTATTGCAATTACGAGTAAATTCTAAAATATTGTTGACATTAGTATCAATATCGAAAGCAGAGAGAGAATAACTGTTTTGCCATGACGCAGCGTCCACGAAATGTCAAAAATTCTGAGCTGATGTTTACAAATAAATTCAGCGTCCACTTTCACGTCAGACGACAAATAGGTGGCTGTGTATTTCTAATTAAAAACGATGGTTCTTTGCTTAAAACAAGCAACAAATAAAAAATTATGTTTAGGTTTACTTTAAAAAAAATAAAAATATTCCGAATTATAAATTGAGATGAATAGAGATGGCTGAACAAAAACAAGATCCCGCTCCAGCAACTCCTCGCCCAACATATTCAAGGACTTCTCGATGGCACCACAGACCAACCACATCAAATAAAAGAAGCACAGCATCTGGCATCCCAAGAACACATTTGTCCACACCTTCACCTGGCCGATGGTTCGCTTATAGCGCAGAAAGTCGCGCATGCGCTGTTCAAAAAAAACTAGAACACTCAGTCCCGAGAACTGATTGAAAGAGAGTATTAGCCGAGCGCCCCTTTCACATCCGTACTGTCGTTGTTCACTTTGGCGGTAAGGATATCTCGTTGGCGGTCATCTTCCGGGCAATCCTTCTCTTCATCGCATTGCACCTTGCGCCAATTGGGTCGTTGGAATTCCAGCGGCTATCTTCTGATCGTGTGTGTGTTGTCCCTGCCCTAGGGAGAGTCATTAGCCAATTCGTACGGATCAACATATCGCTGCATTGGCAGATCCTCGTAGGATGGCGACTCATTGTGGAGGATCGAATCAAAAACCGACTCGAGTGTGGTGCTGAGATCCGGATAAAGAAGTGTTTAAAAACAACATAAAGTGGCAAAATAAATCAATTCATTCTAATTTTCAAAATTTGAAATTTTTTTATGTTATTCCAAGCAAGTTCTTAGTAGCCTGTTGTTCATAAGCTAAACGTCTCCTTGAAAAACAATAAAATTTTAATTTAAAATAAAAAGATAAATATTCATTCTCTGTTAGTCAGCAATAAGGACCGTTGTTCTTTAGAGGAATTATGCAATTTATCAACTTGACTGCTTTTTTGATTTCTACATTATCTTAATTTTTCGGTAGTCACGTTTTAATTTTTGAAAATATAGCATTGTTAACGAGAAATAAACTGAGGTCTGACTATATAGATAGACAGTGAAAGCCCCACTAACGGACAGCTTTTTTAGTTTTATTTATTAACATAACAATGGAATTTTGAAAAGTTTAAACACATGGATAAAATATTAATTTAATTTACAATAAAATATATAAGTAATTGAATATAATATATAAGTAATTGTTCGGATGGACGTTCGCTCTAGAGAGCCTTTACTGTAACTATAAAGCATTGTTTTTTGTTTGCTGTCTTTATTAATTATGCGCTTATTTATGATATTTTTTGTATATATAATTTATTTTCGTTGCCCCTTTGGCGCACTTTAATTTTCGCCTCGCAGCATCTTGAAAAACGATTAAAACGCTCAAAATCAACAACTAAAACGATAATAAGAAACAAACAAATGCTGTGCACACGCTCGCTACAACAACAACAACAAAATTAATATAAAAAAAATCAACTTAAATGGCAAATAGATCGTGAGATTGGAAGAATTGGACGATGTCTGCCTCTGCCCAGGCGGATGTGCAGTGCGTGTATTTAAATCTTGATTAGCTTTTTGGGCTTTTAATAATATGGATAACAGCAGCAACAACAAAAGCAACAAATATATCAGCAAGGCCATCGTTGATGTAGCTTTGTAAATATTTACATACGATGCCACCAGGGAGATCGGCAGCGTTGGCAATGCTTGCCACACACAGCATGGTCAAGGTCACCTTGTGGCAGCTAACAAGTGTCTCTTATTTGTAGTTGTTGTTTTTTGTGTGTTTTAGCAGCTGTAGATGCGCTAGAATATGAAACACTTAACAAAACTCTTGATACTGAAAAATGTGACTATTTCTGTATTTATTAATATTTGATACAGTATCTTTCGTCAACATTTTTAAATATTTTTTACTCTTCTTTGAGCGGTTTCCCGTAAGCTTTTGACTCGCTGACGGGCCCAAAAAATTGGAATAAAAACTGTTTTTTTTTTTTGTAAGACTGTGTATAAATACATTTATGAATATACATTTCTATATTTTTCTGCCTTTTTTGTCTCGCTCATTCTCTCTCTATCTTTCTTTCTTTTTCTCTTTTCTCAATATTTGTTTCTATTTATATATATGTATATATAAGTCTCTTTCTACATTTCTCACCCTTTATCATAGTTCATCTCTCTTCAGTCCTATTATGCGTATTTTCCTCTTATTCATTTTTCTTTGCGTGTTTTTCTTAAATGTTTACCTTGCTTTCCTACACAGTAAAAAATTACTATACATATAAATAATTATATTATTACATATATTAATTATATATTACTATACATATAAATAATTATTTACTGGGTTGGCTCTCATATTTTCACTCAATTTTCTGTATTCTAAAAAAAACGGAATAACTACCCTCTAACGCCCTTTAACATCAGTGATCTTTATAACTTTAAAAATAAATGAAAAATAAAATTTTATACTCTAACAAGTTTTTTTTAAAGCCATAAGAACTGCAATGCTTAACCGATCGTTTTAATTTGAAAAGAAGAAGAAGATAACAAACACACACGCTTTAAAGTGGCAAACAACTTTGGAATCATTTATTTGCTTGTTTGATCATCTGTTCAATTGTTTGTTTGTTTGTTTGTTTGCTCGCTTGCAGTTGGCTTTCAATTAAAATCTGAACACGAGCAGCTTCTAACCTTTGGCAGATTTCAAGTTGAAGTTTATTGACCTTAGGCCAAAAGGTGCTGCCCGCAAAGCCTTCAACCAGCGGCTTTTCAACAAAGATCGCCAAGATTTGGTTTCAATTTCAGTTGGTAATTGCTTCTCATTATTTTGTGTGTTTGTAAATAAATTGACCAAAAGTTCAAATGGTCAGCTGGCCATTTGGCCAAATGAATAATTGGTAAGGTCTGGCGCACAGCGAAACCCCGTTGAATATCTAATGGCTAAAACGCAAGCCCAAAACCCGAAATGGCAAAGCAAATTAATTTACATGCACAACAATACGTTGTATTATTAGGGGAGGTGGGCATTCAATAATGGATTACCATAAATATGGTTATGAATGTTCTCTGCATGCAGAACCAGGCATTAACTCCGTTTGCCAATTAGCGAATATGGCCAAGAGTTCGCCTGCTGAGGGCCGCATTGCCCATTCGAGCGTGCAGTCCGCAGTCCGAAGGCCAACAGGGCCGGGCATACCCGATTATGAATAGACCAATTTAATTGGAACATCATTGAAGCGCGTTCGAAAAAAGCTTAAAACTAAAACTTTGTTTGCGACCGCCTGAGGTCACTTCCAGTTGTTATGTATAATGTGCAATTAGTTATCTAGAAGTGTAGGTACAGTGAATGCTCGATAATAAGTGTGTACACATTTTCCGTATCGGTTAAAATTAAAAAAAAAACATATTACAAAATTCATAATAACAATATATACAACCGAAATTTTAAAAATATGTTTATTTAGTTATTAAAATAAAAAAAATATACATTTGGAAATTTACAAAAATATATTTTAAACCGACAGATTTTCTTGCTTATTAAAATTTAAATAAACAAAGTAACAACATTATTGCTCAATTTTTTAAAATATGTATTATACAAATTATTTTAGCTCACCAATTAGCTCTTATTATTGAGCGAGTACTGTACATGTTTTTTTCACATAATTAACAGACGATCTAATCAATGTGCAGCAGCTGTGGGCAACACAACAACAGCAACAGGTAGCATAATTGTTGCCAACTGCACGCAAAGTTCAGGGTTAACCTGGGTTAAAACACCTGCATTTACTATGCGCCCGCATCTAATAATTATATATAAACAGGCAGCAGCAATAAACAAAATACAAAAAAAAAACAATTTTTAATTAAAATTTAAATGTACATACAAAAAATAAATTGATTACTGCATACAGGCGGTTTTGCAGTTTACAGCGTGTTTGGCATAGTTGGCAACGCAAACAGCCAACAGTCTGGCAGCGCGAAAAGAAACCCAACAAACCATATATCGATTACAAATGATCGAAACAGCTGAGCTAAAACTGCAAACGCAAACAATAAGTGCAAATTAAATAAATTAGTTTTAAACTTATTTAAAGTAATGGAAATAGCGGACACATTTTACAGCAAAGATGAATATGTTGAAACGGTGCGTTGTGTTAAATTAAAATATATTTAAATAAAGTTATGGCAAACTAATTTCAATCTTTTGATGACCTCATCTTAACTGAATATCTATACATTTTTGGTTTTTTTTTTGTTTACAGGCCTCCGGCAATAAAGTGAGCCGCCACACGGTGCTCTGCGGCTCGCAGAATATTGTGCTCAACGGCAAGGTGATTGTGCAGAGCGGCGCCATTATACGCGGCGATTTGGCCAACGTGCGCACTGGACGATATTGTGTGATAAGCAGAAACTCTGTGATAAGGCCACCGTACAAGCAATTTAGCAAGGGCATCGCCTTCTTTCCCATGCACATTGGCGATCATGTCTTCATTGGCGAGGGCGCCGTGGTCTCAGCGGCCATAATTGGCTCCTTTGTGTACATTGGCAAGAATGCCATCATTGTGAGTGAACAAAATAGACTCAAGCGAATGTTTTGCTATTGATGTATATTATGTGTTTATTGTTGCCAGGGTCGTCGCTGCACGCTCAAGGATTGCTGTGTGATTGAGGATGGAGCTGTGCTGCCGCCGGAGACAACAGTATCCAGCTATATGCGTTATACGGCCAAGGGCACAATTGAGGGCGGCCAGGGCAATCCGTATTTTGTGCCCGCCGCCATGCAGGACGAAATGGTTAACTATACTAAATCATTTTATGAGCATTTTGTGCGCACACCGGCGCCGGCCAGCTAAGCCAGCGCATCAGCTAAACTAACATTTAAGTATTATATTTAATAATAATAAGAAATAAACGGCACTTAGTCAATCAATCCCGTTTGGCAGTCGTAAGCCTCGTCGCCCGCCTCAAAGATCACATAGCTCATGCCAGTGCGACGTGCGATCACAGCGGCCGTCTCCTCCGTGTTGTTCTCCTTGCGCGGCAGCAAATTCCGGTCCAGCAGCAAAACAGTGGCCGTATTCCGGCAATTGGAAACGGTCGCTGTGATGTGCAGCGGCGTCTGCTGGCCATCGGAAATGGCATTCACATCGGCGCCAAACTGCAACAGCAGCTGAGCGCAATCGGCATTGTTCCACTTGCAGGCCGAGTGCAGCGGCGTCCAGCCGAGATCGGTGCGTGCATTTGGATTAGCGCCATGCTGCAGCAGCAGCCGGGCCATGTCCACAAAGTTGTTGTAGCAGGCGCGATGCAGCGGCGTGTAGCCGTCCGTGTCGCGTGCGTTTACCGTGTCCGTATCGAGTTGCAGAATTTCGCGCACCTCGCTGATGCGATTCTCGTTCACGGCCCACAATATCATGCGATCAATGCTGGCTGCAAAATTTCATATATTAACATATAATTTCATTTGAAATGCATTAGGCAGTTTTCATTTCTACCTTGTGGATTTTTGTCCTCCTCGATGAGCTCGTCGGTGTCGTCGTCCCAGCCGCTGACGAACATGCCGCGCGGCACCTTTGCATAGCGCAACTTCTCCACCTGAGACTTCTCATCATCCGAATCGTAGTCGCCCATAATTTAATTTTCTTTTTCCTATAGCTGGTTTTTTGCAAGTAAATAAAGTCGCCTTTCAAACATATGTGAAAGCTGTCGATAGCGCTTAGAACAAAATATGTATCGCTATAGCGAAATATCGATATATATCTGCATAGGTGTGTTTGACATTTTCGAGCACTGCCAATGCTAACAGCAAGAAGCAGCAGCATCGTTGTTTTTTTTATTCGTGCCTCGCGTTTTGTTTACGTTTTCGTGCGCGCAATGTCCAATCCCCAAGAAGAGCTTTTACCGCCCAGCGCCGAGGACGACGAGCTAACATTGCCGCGCGCGAGCATCAATAAAATCATCAAGGAGCTGGTGCCCGCTGTCCGTGTGGCGAACGAGAGTCGCGAACTAATTCTCAATTGCTGCTCAGAATTTATACACCTGATCAGCTCCGAGGCGAACGAGGTGTGCAATCAGCGCAGCAAGAAAACAATTAATGCGGAGCACGTGCTCGAGGCGCTCGATCGACTCGGCTTTCGCGACTACAAACAGGAGGCCGAGGCGGTGCTGCACGACTGCAAAGAGGTGGCCGCCAAGCGACGGCGACAGAGCACACGGCTGGAGAACCTGGGCATACCCGAGGAGGAGCTGTTACGCCAGCAGCAGGAGCTGTTTGCCAAGGCACGCGAGGAGCAGGCGCGCGAGGAGCAACAGCAATGGATCAGTATGCAGGCGGCCGCCGTGCAACAGAGCAATGCGCTAATGCAGCGAACGCAACAGCAACAACAGCAGCATCTGCAGCAGCAGCAGCAATTAGATGGCACAGCGTGCAGCAAACCCAGTGAGGAGGACGATGATGATGAGGACGACGATGACTACTGAACGAATAGTTGAACGAGTTTATTTGCTTTGCGCTTAATGTAATTGTAATAATTGTAATTAAACTATTGTTTTAAGTGAAAAAGTCAGCTAATTGTGGCCTTCTCCTGCAGCTGCTCCGCCAGCAGTTTGGGTAAACTGGGCGGCAGGTGAGTGCCCGGCACATATTTGCCCAGAATTTCCGGGTGCTTGCGCCAAAACTCGGCACCAATTAGATCCTCATGTATCGGCACTATCGCCTGCCTGCCCTTATCCTGATCCTCCGCTGATCGCAACACACGCTTGCGCAGCAACACGGTGCCCTTGCGGTACATGGCGGGCAGATTGTTGTAGTTGATGCCAAACTGCTGGAAGAGCAGTTCATTCTTGTCTGCGGAGAGCGTGCCGCGTAGTCGCTCCTCGGCCTGCTGATTGCTCAGACCCGATTCGAGCACCAGTTTCCAGAATGCCGTATTGTACAGATTATTTACATGCACATCCGCCTGTCGCCAGCTCAGGTAATCCCGCAGATTCTCATCGGTGGGGTAGAGCACAACGCGGCCATCAAAGCAGGGTGCATAGGAAAGCGGCTCCTGCATCCACTTTGGCCAGCTCAGCACATAGCTCGTGGAGAACAGGCTCGTCACATAGCTGAGAAGCTTGGCGGCGCGACGCTTGAATGCGGTCGTCTCCCTGCGGAACACAAACGAGTATTCGTCGCTCTGGCCGTAGCCCAGGCAAATGTCCCGGAACTCCTGCATTACAGCGATCCCGGCGGCATTCATTACGTTCAGAGCTGCGTGTGGCAATTAATTACTATCATTTTCCTTATTTTTTTTTGCATTTATTTTTGTTGTGGTTTTCCCTCACCATTTTCATCGTTCGGCTTTTCAAATTTGTGCGTATTGGCGAATTTGTGGAACTTTTTGCCATCGATGCGTATCACAATCCACACATTTGGCAGAATTCTATCGTCCTGCTCGTAGGATTTAACGTACTCATATCTGCTGCAGGCCATGCTGCGTTTGATAAATGCTGTTGCGCTTTTATTGATAAACAAAAGCTTAAATTTGGCGCTGTGCAATGCACGAAAATGCATTTAAATAATTGTTGACCGCATGTGAAATAGAGTTGCAGCGACCAAACTCTAGTATCAAACAGGTCTTTGGAAATGCACAAGGTGACGCAAATATAAAAAACAGTACTTGTGACGTCAAATTTGATATGTGACACTATGTTCAATTAATTTTTGGCGTCACACTCTATTTCAGTTGTACGCTTTGTACAACCTTCACTCTTAGCACAACACTGGAGCAGTGTTGCAGTAAACGATATCTATCGATAGGTGATAATATTTAAAACAGCTGTTGAAGTGTATACGCTTATCCGCATTTAATTACTTTGGGCTAACATTGAAGATGAGTGTTAATTATGAACAAAATACAGCGGATAAAGATTTTGCGCCAGTCAAACTGTCCGACGATGAGGAAAGCGAAGGCAATGCCAGCACAGAAGCAACAGCAACACGGGCAACACCCGTTCAAGGCAGCTCGGACCACGATAATGCAGATGATGCCGGGGAAGCTGTGGCCGAGTCAGATTTGGAGGCAGGAGGTGCCGCCAATACACATGTGGTGGCGCATCACTACAACGAGCTGAAGGAGGCCGGACGCAAGGAGCGTCACAAGTCGAAAATCTATTTCATGCGCAACTTCAACAACTGGATCAAGAGCCAGCTGATCAACGAGTATATGGCCCAGATCAAGCAACAGAAACGCGTGGGCGATGCTCTGCGCGTCCTGGACATGTGCTGCGGCAAGGGCGGGGATCTGCTCAAGTGGGATAAAGCGCTCATCTCCCATCTGATATGCACAGACATTGCCGAGGTGTCCGTCGAGCAATGCCAGCGTCGCTATCAGGACATATTGCAGCGGGCCGAGAAATCAAAGTTTGCGCACAAATTCACCGCCGAGTTCTTCGCCTGCGACTCGACGATGGTGCGGCTGCGCGAACGCTATAAGGATGCCTCGCTGCAATTGAATCTGGTCTCCTGCCAGTTCGCCTTTCACTATTGCTTCGAGTCCCTGATGCAGGCGGACTGCATGATGCGCAACGCCGCCGAGTGCCTGCAGCCGGGTGGCTATTTTATAGCTACCATACCGGATGCGTACGAGATCATTCGGCGATTGAAGGCAGCCGGGCCCGGAGCCCGTAGATTTGGCAACGATGTGTACAGCATTGAGTTTGAGGGGGATACGGATGCATTGCCACTGTTCGGTGCCAAATATCAGTTTCATCTGGAGGGCGTTGTCGATTGTCCCGAGTTCCTGGTGCATTTCCCCACTCTGATCAAACTGGGACGCCGGCACGGCCTGCAGCTGGTCAGGCGCAGCACATTCGCCGACTACTACAAGGAGACGCTGCCCCAGGGCCGACAGCTTCTGCAGCGCATGTCCGGCCTGGAGTCCGTCCAGCCGCAGCGTTGTGGCAACGACGATCAGTTCGAGCATGTGCGCCGCACCTTTGGCATGCAGCGCGGACGACCCGTCGGCACCCTCTCCAAATCCGAATGGGAAGCAACAAGTGAGTTCAAGTCATGTGCATTTTCAATCTATTCTAGCTAATATATCTCATTTGATTTGTAGCACTTTATCTGGTTTGTGCCTTCAAGAAGTGCAAGAACAGCTGGGACGCCAATGGCAAACCGCTGTTCGAGTTCGACGACTGATCTGCTCCAAAGCTCCAATAATATCTTTAATCGTTTAAAGTTGTTGTCAAAAAAAAACTCGTTTTCTGCTCTTCTTAACAGCATACTCAAAACGATCAGAGTATTTTAAGTTCAAAAGTCTAACGTTAATATACAAGAATTGCGGAAAGAAAACACACTAGAAAGTACGAAAATAATTGCATAAAGTTTATAGAATGATCTTAAGAAAATAAAAGATGATAGTTATTTGCGATAAATTTATATACTTAACTATCAGCCGATATAGTAGTCTGATAATTATATATTTTGTATTAATTATTACGGATGAGAATTTTTACTAAATTTGGTAGTTATTTATTATAATTAACAGATTGTTGTATGGAAATATGTATATATTTATAATCAGTTTTGAAACTCATTTCAAAATCGGCTTAAAACACCTTTAAAAAAAACTGAAAGTGTTGAATGTTTAAACGCTTTTACTATGACAGCTATATAATATGTAGAATAATATTATGAGCTCTGATCAACTTCAGCATATATACTGCCTGCTACAAGAAACAACGAACCTATCCAAACAATTTAGATAGCTTTAGAAGTAAGTGATTGGTTTGCAGATAAGCAAACAAACCAGAGGAACAGACGGACATGGCTGCATCTAATAATATATATAAAATAAAGTATATAAATGATCATTTTTTTATATCGTAATATACAATTATTATGTATTTATTTAAAATCTTTAAATGGCATTTTAAAATTATATTGTTTCAACTCTTTTTTTCAGAAAAATAATTTTGGCTAAGAAATTTTAAAATAAACATTGAGTTGTTTACGTCTATATAAAAGTATATAAACAAATTTTAAAGAGTTAGTTATTCCATTCAAAAGTCTGTTGTAGGTAATATATACGCACCTGGTCTGGTTTGAGTCAAATTTCATTTTGGGTATACTTCATTTTTATTTATATATATTTAATAATGTTATTCACAAACATAAATTCTAATGTTTAAAATCCAAAAATGTAATTTAATTTAGCTTCGAATTTGAGTTCGCCAATTTATGGAGCAACCCTCGCCATTTAGACAATACCTGCGCCAATCCCTCTACATTTGTGCAGCTTTGATAACGCAGCTTTCCGCGAATTGAAAATTCGAAACTGGAAGTTGTTGCCGAAAGCTCTGTGGAAGCACAGGGAATATGGACACGCACGAAAAGTGAGAGAGAGAGAGAGCGCTCGCGAGAGAGGCGAAGAGAGCGCGCACAGCTGTTGCTTTCACAGCGACGGCGCCATTGAAGGACAACGGGCAAAGGTTAGTCCTGACGTTTACGTTGCCGGGTCGTGCCCGCGACCGATTACCAAGTGTGCGAGCCTGTGCCTGGCATTCAATGCATCAATGAGTTATTATGGCTCAAGTGTAAATAAATATTTGATAACGCTAACGCGAAAGGTGCACGGATACAAGGAGTATGGGCGGAAATAAACGCATAAATTATGTCCATTGTTTGGCTTGATGAAGCCTGTGTGTGTGAGAGGCAAAGATCTCACACACGCACAACTTTCGCTCTTGCTCTTGCTCTTGCTCTGTTCTTTTCTTTTTTCTTGCAACACTCCAACTTGCTCTCGCTAACCTCTCTCGCTCTCTCCCTCTCTCCTGTCCGTTTGGCTCTCTCTGTGTAATGTTTTGCCCATCTTCAAGTTCTTGTCAGATAATTTCATTATTTAAAGTTTTGCTCATAAAAATAAACTTTGGGCGTAAAGTTTAAATTTGTTTTGCACACACGCACACACCCACACACACACGTTGTTTACAACAGACCAGCAAGTGTGTGTGTGCGTGTGTGTGTGTGTGTCCGCTACGCTTTGTTTAAAGTAGAACGTGCGTATTTAGAAGGCAAACAACAAAACTGTTTACACACATTTACACACACACACACACACACACACACACACACACACACACACACACGTATACACAGAGGACTTGCCTCGGCTCGGCTCGTGCTCAACCCCACCTCCACCTACCACCTCCTCCTCCCCTTGCCGCTTGGCACCTGCTACCCCTCGGCCCGACGCGCTTTGCACTGATTGGCCCTAATGAATCTTTTTGTTACCTCCTCGTGCAGCTTCGCCTGCGCATTGTTCCATGCGGTCTATGCAAATTAGTTCACTTTTAACCCAAATGCTCGCCAGCAGGTTGCACACAACATTTTCACCTGATGAAAAATATACAAAGCTTCTAAAGAAGCTGCATGAATTATTAATAGTTAATTCTGCGTAATGGAAAACAAAATAATGAAACTTAAAATTGTTTGCGTAAAACCAAATCAAATATTTATTTTTTATAAATTCTAGAGATTTTTATGTAAATTGGTGTGCATTGGGCAATCTCATAATAAAAGTGTTGTGTGTATTTTTTTATGAAGTTCGCCAACAAACTTTGGCGTCTACTCGAATCTAATTGGGAATTATACTTTTTTTTATAATATAGAACAAACAAATGGAGAAAGCCGAGCGACGCCGGGTAAATTCGGCTGGCTATGTATATTTAATTATCAGCTGACAAACTAATGCATAATAAATTATTTTGAGTACTTTAAGTCAACCGTGATCAATTCACGCTTTTAAACTTAATAATTCATTTGCGGTGCTTTTAGACAAATCCTCCTACATGGAAAAAAATTTTAAAAAATGTGTGAAAAATTGGTACTTAGTGTGTATTTTTCCCTTCTAGTAACTGCTGACTTAATAAAATAATTAATGCATTTTTAGATGTTTTCCCCAGATTCCAAAACAATTTTATTTTTTTTTTATTCTGGCTAAACTCAAAATAATGTGATGGATCTTAAGTGCGGAAGCATTTCTTGCGGAAAATAAGTGGAAATTGATTATCGTTGGAAATTAGTAATTTGTTACTAAAAAGAAAAAAATATATTTAGCTTAGGAGCAATCCTAACTTAAACTTTATATTATTAATTATTCAAATAAATTGAAATGCTTTACTTCAATTTATAAAGCCCAAGTCCGATTCTGGGACAGATAACAATTCAAAAATATAAAAAAAAATCGTACACAGCTCTAATACATTTTCTACTTTTACTTAAATTATGATTGGATAAAATTCCATGGCAGTTAATACAGATAATATGCATACATATAAGATATATGATTTTTACTTGAGTTGTGTAGATGTACATGTATGAATATATCTTTATATTCTATAGCAAAACGACGTTATTTTATTTCTTATTTTTCTTCAGTTAATAAAGCATAAAACAAAGTGAATCTACAGTTGACAGGGACTAGGATATGGGTTAAATCATTTTGTCACAATGGCTTGCCGAGCTGCTGAGCTCTGCTGCAATATATGTGACGTGCAGTGTGAGTATATATATATATATATGTGTGTGTGTGTGTGTTTGAGTGTGTATCTTTTGTGTGTTTCGTTGGCCACTGACAGTCAGCCAGGTGGGTAGGCAACGAGTAACGAGAGTGGCCTTACATTACGTATACGCAGTGTGTACAAACAAAATACATACCGCAATGTTTATTTTGTAAGCCTGTCGAGGCAAGCGAGCGAATAAGTGTCTGTGTGTTACTGTGCCTGTGCGCCTGTGTGTGTGTGTGTGTGTGTGTGCGCAGCTCATAAAATGCATAAGTATGTGTGTGACTGTGTTTGTAACGGCTTGTGTTTATTCAACCGCATGGAACAATGTGAAAAACGCATGCCAGGCATTTGCCTTTGTTGTAGCCCCTGTAGCACCCCACAGCAACCCCCGCCCAGAACTTGAATCTGCACCTCTGCCCCTTTAGACCGCTGAGCGCTATGCTAAACTTTTTACAAGGATTGGCCCCAGGGTGAGACTCAAGGGGGAGCGCTGTGCTCAGGCACGAGGCGTGCAACAATTTAAAAAGATATACGAAAATGTGTCAGTGTGTATGTGGGTGCACTTGCGTGTGTGCGTGTGTGTGTGTGTGAAAAGACTAGAAGAATGAGCCGATCTAAGCTGAGCGCTTGTTAATCTTTTGTGGTTCTTGTCAAAAAAAATAAATAAAAAAACAAAAACTTGAACTTTCAATCAATGCTTGAATGATTCATTCCATTCAGGATTGATATGAAAAATAAAACATAAAACAGAGCACAAAAAATACAGAATCAAGTTCCACAAAGTTAAGCGAAAAATTCAGTTATCCATGACGTCGTAATTCAAACCAAACGCCTTCTATGTTTGCGCTTATATATAAATTAAACTTTGGGCACTTTGAAATTAGTTCTCTGTGAAATTTCTTTGGTGTATCAGAAATCAGAGATATTTAATTTCTTTTCACTTCAATTCACTTCAATAAATTTTCGACTTACTTATAAATCTTAGTTTAATGCGTTTTCAAAGTGCAAAGGTATTAGACATTTTTTAACCTAATTGAGACAACCACATTCGATTAAAAATATAAATTCCAAATTAAAACAAGTGAGATTGCTCTAGTCGGGACCGCCCGACTAGAAGATACCCTGAACCCAGCATTTAACACATACACACAAACTCTCGGCACTTGATGAGTATTGAGGTGGTTAAAAACTTAAAAAAATTTAATGTGTGATTATCAATGAAAAAAGGAAGATTCCACAGCGTGGTTCTCGAACCACCGACATTTTGATTAGTTGTGTTCAAATTCAACCTAACCATTTCAAAAAAAAAAATCCAAGAAAACGCTAGACAAATTGCTGCATTTGTATGTGTGTATGTGTGCACATGAACACAGAAATTGCTTGCGCTTCAGCCAATCAGCCGCGCTTGACCCCCACTACGGAAAACAGACTCTTGACTTGCCAGTAAACTAAATATATGATCGTTATAAAATGTTTAGGACTTAATAAAAGCATCAATGTGTATATACAAACCAATTTGTAAGACTGTAGTATTTGATTTGTGGTTGCTTTGGTTATATCGATATTTGGGGCTTTAGCTCTTATAGCTGAAAAGTTATGCTCAAAAAACCGGGTAAAAATAGTCTCTGAAATCGACGTGTCCATACAGACAGACATACAGACGAACTGGGCTTAATCAACTGAGCTCGTCGTCCTGATCAAGAATATATCTACTTGATGGGGTCGGAGATGCTTCCTTCTGCCTGTTACATACATTTGCACAAAACCATTATACCCTTTTTTACCATTTTCAATGGGTTCAGGGTATAAAAAATGTTTCCTAAATGAGTAAATGAGAGGACAAATCTTAAACAAAAAGCCATAACACATAAAAATCGGTTCAGTTTTGACAAAGTTATGGAAGTTGAAAATATGTCAACAATTTATGTTTCTCTGACATTTTCTTAAAGCGTGAAAAATGAAAATAACACTGAAATGAATTATTTAAAACACCTCTTTCGCAGAAAACCTTTGATAAATTTGAACTTATGAATTGGCATTTGGCTAGCGAGAACTTCCAACTAAATAATGCAGAAGATGAGTTGCATTGATTTGGCTTTCGGCTCAGGTCCTTATTTGCTATGCAAATGTGCAAGTCATAAGTCTGCTGTGATTCCTTGTGGAATTTCAATTATATGCGTAATGTTTTTCCTTGGGATACGTGTACGTTGCGTGTAATTGGATACTTGGCAATGATTTATTCAGTGCAATTAGCAAAACTAATTGGCCAAACCGGAAATGTATCGATTTAAAATTCAATAAGTTTGAGCCTTGATAAGCTCATCAAACATGCACGTGCCCCTGTAGCGGGGGTTTTTTAACAGAGTGAGCGAGAATCGAGGGTCCTTTTCTGCTTTTCTCCTTTTTGTTGTTGTTGTTTTGTTTTTTGTTTGGCTCAAGGCGTGGCATTTGGGTATTAGCTGGCGACCATAAAGTTGTTTTCTTGCTTGGGTTGTTGTGAAGTGCACACACGACGAAAGGTCAACTTGGCAAGTGAGTTAAATGACAAGGACCTCACCTTGCCCATGTCCATGTACGTGTGGGTACGTACACGTATGTGTGTGTGTGTGGGTGTGTGTGTTTGTTTGTTTGTGTGTTGTTAGCCGCGTGCCTGGCAGCGGCAACGTTGTTGCCTGTGCGTGTTTGCATGTTTGACTGTGTTACGACCCCAAAAAAACTTTGGCATGCAATGCCAGGCTCGACTAGGCCATGCCCGGCCCGGCCCGGCCCGGCCAGGCCAGTAATAATGGCTTTCGCTTTCAAAACAAACGCCGCCTGACATTGGCCATAACTTGAACGGCAATCGTCCTTGGCCATAGCGCGGCACCATTCTTCAATTTTATTTAGCGGCCATTTGACAATTTCAAGCCAGAAACACATTGAAAAATAACACGCCGGCCAACACAGTAAACCAAATACCTTCAAAAGCGCGCTGGCCAAGTGGCCTCCAGTCATAATTATGGTGTCACACACAAACACACACACACACACACACCCAAATACACAATTGACAGTTATCAACTTCGCGCCCACTAAAAATCAAACTTTACCAACACTCACGCATTTGCCTAGCTTGGAACGGCAGACAGCGACGCCTTCCAGTCGCTCAAATGAAAGCTTCTGCTCGGCAAAGCTCCGTTCCGTTCCTGTTCCGTTCTGTGCTGGCTCAGGTTAAACTGTCGGCTGTGTCTGACTTTCAGTCATGGAGTTCCAGTCGTCGGATACATGTGGAACGCAGCGAACACAAAATACCGCGTCTCGTTCTCAAATACAATGCGAAAAAGTTTTTTACAAAAATTGTGTATAAAACAGGCCCAAGCCAAAAACTACACCCAATGTGTGTGCGTGTGTGTGCGTGCGTGTGTGTGCCTGTGTGTGTGTGAGTGGGCACATTTCATTTGCTAAACAAAAAATATATACAAATAAAAAAATTAAAATAAAATGTTGGCCAAACACGTGCCAGTGTGCAAAACGTTGCAAAACTTGTACAAAAGTTATGCATAAAATATAAAAGAAAGAGATCAAAATAAAATTCAAACATAAAAGAAAAAAACCACTGATTTTTACTAACTAAAATTGAACTTAAGATAAAAAGTTAAAAGTCAAAAGTAAAAGCAGCAGCTGAAAAATAGAAAAGGAAGTTGAAGGAAGAAAAAAAACTAGCTGATAAAAAATTTAAAATTCAATTTGAAGCTTTTTGTTTTTTTTTGTGGGTAAAGCTCCACGCCCCGACGGCTGTTGTTGTTGTTGCTGACAGTGCAGCAGCAGCAACAACAAATACAACTACAACTACAACTAATAATCAGCATTTAAAGGATTATCTGTGCGGCTTACGGCATTTCATTAAAATGGATTTGCGCCAATGCGGTTGCACTGAGCTGCATTTGTGCATGGGATTATCGATTGTAATGCGCAGTCATCAAACAATACAACAGCAGCAACAGCAACAGCAACAAAGCCGCCGCAACAGCAACAAGAACAAACATTGAGTTTCTTATTTTCTTGGGGCCGCTCCAAAGAGTTCTTGTGTGTCTTATGAAACAATTGAAGCGCCGGCCAAGCCAGCAGCAGCAGCAGCAGCAGCAACAGCAGCAGCAACAGCAGCAAAATCAGCAGCAGCAGCAGCATCAATCAACACAATCGCATCACATTTTTGAACGGCATACGCAAAAGTAAGTAATAATTAAATCAACTTAAGTGTGAACTGAAGTGAAGTGAGCTGTAGTGAAATGCGAGAGAGGGGGGAAAGTGGTTGCTTGGTGCACTCAAGTGCTTAAGTGGCAAAAAGCGGTCTCAGTCACAATCGCACTGCTCGCGTAATTATTCAACGCGTATGTGTGTGTGTGCCTGTGTGCGTCCTGGAACTAGGTCAGCGGAAGTTGCCCACCAGCAGCCAAGCACAACACAGCAACAACAACAATAACACTAACAACAAACGGAACAACAACTCTACACTCGCTTACACGCTGCCAAAAGGTGTCAAAGCAATGCGTCTCCCGTTTTTGCTGATTAACGCCTCTCAGTCTCAGTCGCAGTCAGCGTCGCAGTCGCCGTCGCCGCTGCCGATAATCGCTGCGCTAACAAATAATGTTGCCTACCTTTGAGGGCGCGAGCATCGAATGCGCTGCGAAAAGAATATTGCCTACATTTGAGGGCGCGCTTTGAGCGCCCATCAAAATAATGTTACCCACATTTAAGGGCACGCGTTGCAAAATAATGTTGCCTGCCATTGAGCGCACATTCATTCGCATAACAGTGAACGCTGGCGTTTTATAACCACACATAAATTCTAATATTCAGTAGCTTATTATATCTATCCATATAAAACAAAATTATAATATATTTTACGCTGATTTTTAATGTTCATGAATAATCCCGAAATTTTAAAAGAAAATTTTAATTATATTTTTTCTATTCATTTATTTTATTAAGTATTATTTTAATTTTATTACCAACTTCTTCTCAAACAATAAAAAGATTATTCGCGTAATAAACATTATACTCAATTAAATGAATTTATACAGTCTAATTTCTTGTTATTTTGTTTACTTGAAATAAAAGAAGCTCTTTAGTTCAATTGTATGCTATTTTTAATTGAAAAACCAAAAAAATATTTTAAATTGTGCATATGATTATTATTTTATTGCTCTTCTTTTTATCTTTTTTAAAAGTTATATTTTCTACTTTAGATTCAAAATTTAACACGAGTGCATAAAATATACCTTATTATTTTTTTTAAATGATATATTTTCTTGTTATTCAAGGCGTTGGTGCCTTATGAACAATATGTTTCATTTACTTATAACTATAGCCGGGTTTTTAGTTCAAAGCAAGTTTAGTAGCTTATAACTAAAAACTATGTAAAATATACCTGATTCGAAGTATTTAAAAATGTAATAAATGAAGAATTTTATGTTCTATGCATTTTTGTTTAATGGTATGGCAAACGCAAATTTTAATTGCTGAAAGTTTTAACTGCCGAGCGTTCACTGTATGGCTCACACGCGTGTTGCCTATGCGCGTGTGTATGTGCGTGTGTTTATGTGCGTGTGTTTATGTGCCTATCTGTATCTACCTCGCGCGCACACACAAACACACACATACACGCACGCACGCACACACGAGCGCGCAATGAGCGTAGCCTCGCAACTGATTCGACAGCAGCCTCATGAGGCTGTCGAAAAACAATTTTTTTATTTTTGGCTTTTTTCTCATAAGCAATCGTTGGCTGAAGTTTAGAACAAGACGATTGCGGTTCGGCGTAAGTGTGTGTATGTATGTTAAAGCTATAAAATGAAACGACAAACAAAATGACCTTGCTGAACGAGAGAGAGCAATGGTGAAAAATAAGACCAACAAGATATACATGAAGACGAAATAGAATCTAATTATTTATTTATTTTGTTGCCACAAAAATGTCAGTTGAACTAAAGCTAAAATAGAAAACTGGCAATCAAATCAGAACTATTTAAGGACAAAACAAATTGGTTTTAACTCACGATGACCTTAAGATAAAATAAAATAGCATGTCAGAAAGACAGACAAGGGAACTGAGCAATATATATATACTGAATTTTAATAAAAATAGGTACTATTACTGAGGATTGTATATATTATAAATAATTGTAAAAATAAAAATGCTGCCTAACAATAAATTAAACCACAACTTAATTGTTATTATAGTAGAACTGTGATATAGATTAATATTTAATTAAAAATAAAAAACAAAAAACTCGTTGTGAAGTTACGGAGATGATATAATAGGATATACTGAGAAAGAGGAAAGCTTTTGAAGCATTAAGTATTGGTAAAAATATAATATATATATATATATATATATATATATATATATATATATATATATATATATATATATATATATA
>SCDS01000748.1:0-50706 GCA_004149465.1 Drosophila nigromelanica
ATTATACCCGATTCTGAGGGGGTCAAATTTTTTGTCAAAAATCATGTCAAAATTGGCAAAAATTTTGACAAGTAAAGCTCTCGAATCCATAGCTCTCATATTTCAAATTGCCATAACTTTCTGAATTTCTCTTTTAAATGGATTGTATTTGTCATAATTGATTAGAGATTAATTCTGCATTGCACAAATAATGCCTGTCTGTATGCTTTATTACACTGTGAACGAGTATTGCGCTGTCGGTTACACCCGACTGCAACGTTTTTACTTGTTTCTTATAGATCAGCATAATTTTTGGTGGCATATTCATAACTGGCGTATTAGGAAATGTTTTGGTCTGCATGGTGATAATTCGGCACGCGGCCATGCACACGGCGACTAATTATTACCTGTTCAGTCTGGCTGTATCAGATTTGCTGTACTTACTTTTAGGTTGGTTTTTTCCGAAATATATTTGTTGAAATTTGATTTGGATTAATCTAATATACTTATGCGTTTAGGTCTGCCGGCAGAAGTGTTCCTCTTCTGGCATCAGTATCCATATTTATTCGGTTTGCCATTCTGCAAGTTGCGAGCATTTATATCGGAGGCGTAAGCGGATGGATCCCCCACTTAAATATAATTTCTAATCATATATTTGTACAGGTGCACGTATGTATCGGTATTCACAATTGTTGCCTTCTCCATGGAGCGTTTCCTGGCGATTTGTCATCCCCTGCACGTCTGCGCAATGTCCGGCTTTCAGCGTGCACTAAGGATCATTACGGGACTTTGGATTGTTAGTTTTTTGAGTGCTATACCTTTCGGTGTTAAGACTGAAATTCAATATTTGAATTTTCCAATCGGTACGATCTCAATTGGATAATCTCAAATGAAAACTTTAAATATATCTGTTGATTTACAGATGGATCTCAAATAAAGGAATCCGCATTTTGTTCAATCGAATTGGAGTTTCCCGATAAGTTCCCGTTGTTTGAGGTTTCCTTTTGCATTTTTTTCATCATACCCATGGTGCTGATAATATTATTGTACGGTCGCATGGGCGATCAGATACGATCCAGAGCAACAGACAAATTGGGTTAGTCAAAGTTAATCTAATTTTTAATATCGGCTATTGAAATCTAAAAATTCATTGCAGGAGTTCAGCAGTGTTCAGGACATCGCAATTCCCAGAAGAAAAAGAGAGCTGTCATACGAATGTTGGGTAAGCAAAGCTAATTTTAATGCAAATTTTTTATAAATTTTTCTCAATTGATTTTTTGTCAATCAATTTCGAAAACAGCCGCCGTGGTTATCACATTTTTTGTGTGTTGGTTCCCATTTCATGTGCAAAGATTGTGGTTCTTATACGCCAAAGACAATGCCAATTACCAAGATGTTAATGAATGGCTCTTTTCCATAGCGGGATTCGCCTACTATGTTTCTTGGTAAGGACTCTTAATTCGTTTACATAATATATATATGTATATTAATAATATTTTTTCTCACTTTTAGCACAATCAATCCAATTGTTTATAATGTTATGTCGCATCGCTATCGGGTTGCGTTCAAAGAGATACTTTGCGGCAAAAAGATCGGCGCATATTATAACAGCGGATTTGCTAGGGAACAATCCAGCTTTATGAGAGATAAATCCAGTTTTCGTCGGAGTAGTGTGGCCACCACCAATCTGGGTGGCAGTATTCGCCACAGTCGTGTACATGCTGTAAGTGGAGGGTTTTTAATTGAATTTTTTTAAATTATATATATTTATTTATTTATTTATTTATATATATATATTTTTGTATTCTTTAGAATGGATTGGCTGACTGCGCTTTACTAACAGCGAATACAACAAATATTGTCATTGTTGTTGGTAATAATTCGCGTGGCCGTCCAAGGGATACGGCCAGTGATATACCAAAGGATATAGATATTAAAAAGGAGCAAACCTCAATTTAGCCCTAGTACTCAAAGTATGCAATATTTAAACTTTTATTATACTTTATTAGCTTAAATAAAATTAACTCAATAATCACGGATTTTTGTTTATTATGGTGCTTAAAATATTTCAGCTCAGAAAGTCATCTTAATTATTTGATATATGCATATGTATTTTTGAAAAATAACAGTATAGTTCCATGAAAAGCTATTTGTGGTTAACTGTGTTCGATTATTTGAATAACAATAAATGGAATCATTGAAAAAAACAAAACCGAAAAACCGTAGTGAAAGTTTTGGCCATACGTATTATAATTGGGCTGCATGGGCATTAAAATAGTTTTTATTTGGCTTAAAGCTGAAAAAATGCGTGCTTAATAAATCGAATAGAACTGTGATGGAGCACATGATACCCTGTAAAGTAAAAAATGCCTTGAAAACTTTAAATAACAAAAAGTAAGTAAATAAATAAAATAAATTACAAAAATATCTGTAATAATACCGTGACTATAAAATGTTCTATATTCAAATTTGGGTTTGGATTTAATTTTTTTCCAAATGTGATGATGAAATGATATCCCCCTTCCTATCGAGGTTTCGGTTAACATGAACTTGATGCTCAGAAGTTTTGCAGATGTTCGCTGGAGGCGTTCGTCGTTGATGATACAAAGCAAAAGAGAAACGAATCTATTAGAAGAGACTGTTTGTGGCGCTTTGAATGCATTCAAGCGATTTTGGCTGCTGTCACAAGTAAGGCAAACTGAACAATCCGGTTTCCTTGCATACAGCATAAATACACACTATGTCGCTTTGTTCTGTTCAAAATCTGCAGGCGAACGTTAGTCGCAGCTTTTGACCCAGAGACGACAGAGCTCTTCATTCGCGGACCGCCTTTAAATATACAGAGGGAGAGAGAGGGAGAGAGAACGAGAGAGAGAGAGAGAGATAGCGAGAGAGAGATCAATCTAACAACCAGTTCGAAACAAAAGAAGCTCGCCACAAAGCTGATGTGTGTGTTTTAAATTTAAGAAAATTGGAATTTGTTTATTTCGAGTAAAAGTAAAGTAAAAGTTGAAGAAGTGGAGAATTAAATGCTTATCGACAGTCGCCGCAGTCGGACACACTTTTAATGCTCAACTTCTCGCACAGACACACAGAGCCAAACATGCGAAAGAGCAGCAGAAACCTAATCCCAGCCATTGTCAAACTGATATTTGTGCTGGGCTGCGTGCAGCTTCCAGTGGAATGCAGCGAGCTCAATTTACCCGTGGCGCCTCGCAGTCCGCGGATAATGCAATTCCTGAGGGAATCTCAGCCGAACTTCAATCACAATCGACGCGTGGGTCCTGGGCCCCAAGCACCACGGATTCGCACAGGTGCTGATAAACTGCAGCCGCCGCCCGCCTGGCGGTCACCTCCGGCACCTCCAGTGCTCGCCGGACAGCAGCTGATACGACGCGAGTTCAATGGAAATTGGCCGTACAATGGAGTCAATGCGGCAACGCGATATGCACACTCCAAGGACGCTGCTCCAGTGCTGGATGTGGGCAAGAATCAGTTCTATCGACCCAAGGAGAATGCGCAATATAATTACCACGCCAACCAGTACACGCAGAACTTTAAGGCTTCGCCGCACTTCAATGCCAACATCGCCGTGAAAAAGGAGCCAGGCAAGTTTCCAGGGTATGCGCCAATTAAACAGCACGCGATACCCGTCGAGTCCACCAAATACGTGACTGGCTACGCTGATCTTTCGGCTAATCCAGCAGTCAGCTCTCACCATCAACTGGCCCAAAATCCGAATAGCTATGCCGTCTACGAGGACGCTGAAAGCGCCGTCAAGAATGCAGCTCAGTTCGGCCTGAGCCAACAGCAGCCAGCAGCAAATGCGCCGCAAAAGCTGTCCAGGGAGGCTGAGAACTATTTGCATTTCATGAGCACCAACGAATATTTTCTGCCCAAACGTGAGCCCAACTTTAAGCAGCTAGACGTGGAGCGCGACCAACTGAACTATCAGCAACAGAAACTGGTTGAGCAGCAGCAGCAGCAGCAACAACAACAGCAGCAGCAGCTACACCTGCACAGCAGCAGCTACAATTCCAGCAGCAGCAGCATCAGCAGCAAATTCAAACAGTCGTTGATAGCAGTGTTTCTTCCAGTTTCAATAAACCGCTGCGAGTCTCCGATCTCTTCTACCAGCAAGATCCTGCGCCAGCGAATTCGGCGGTGGTGCGCGGCAGCTATCAGACAAGCCAGAATGCGTTTGTCGTCAAGTCGGACGGCAACAAATCGGTGAAGCATATTTTGTCCACCGCGTTCACCGCGAAGACAACCCAAACGCCCAGTCACGTGTGGCACAGTGCCCACAAGAGCGCCACAACGGAGCCGCTGCGATTCGAGTTCACCGAACATGACGCCATCAGAGGCGCCGCCAGCTACACGAATGCGCCGCAAGCGCCAAAGTTCTACTATGAGACACACACGGCCACAACCCACTTGCCCACTGAAAGCCCCAAGGCCGTTGTGGAAGCTGTAGTCGAGTCTCAGGATAGCGCCGAGTACGTGAAGGTAAGCAATCTTTATATTTATTTTATACTCTTGTTTAGACTAGATAAGCGAGATAATTAATTAGTCGAACAGCTATTTCGGGCATCAGATTCATCAGATAAGACGAGATAATCTGAAACTGTGCAGAACACGGCTACTTTCCACTATTAAACAAATGCCGAACGCTCCATTCCGTGAGTCGGCAGTAATTTAACTTTCTTCCATATTAAAACGCGCTCAAGCAGATTGAAATCAATCAAAGTACTGCGTGAGCCAACGTAAAGATCGAAATCATTTTAAACTCGGTCAAATTGCCACTTTCACCTTTTTTCAGAATATATTGTATTAATGATTGTCATTTGGATATTGAATTTATATTTCAGCGTCCTCAAGAACAAGTGCCTGCAATTGCCAGCCCATCCAATCCAGTACAGCCAGCAGAGTCGCCAAAGGATCCAGAAGCATATTGTGAAAAGATCTGCGCCAATGTCTATGATGAGAATGATGAAATAGTGTGTGGCTCTGATGGATACATGTACACGGGAGAATCACAACTGGAGTGTTATTCAACTTGCTTGAATATTGGTTAGTGTTTCTTTTTCCTTATCAAATATAATGATTACATTTTATTTTTGTTTTTCATATATTTGCAGAGGTCTCGATAAAGAGTAAGGGGTCATGTGTTTAAAATTGAGCTTTATTTGTAATCTATTTATTTGTTTAGTTGTAATATTTATTTTAAAATAAGGTTATTTATTTATAATTTAAGAAAAATAAAGCATGTCATCTAAATTTGTATTTTTAATTAAGCGGTGTTATCCAAGTTCAATATCTTGCTATGATTTTAAATTCAACTACAAGGAAAACCGATCAATATAATAAATTTGTTTTCTTCTGATTGCTATTAAGTAAAACACTTAAAAGCCTAATCCTCCTTTGTCAGCTAACTGCTTGACAACAAATTTTCTGTTTGAAAACTCCGCCAAGTGGTGGATAGTCGATGAAAGCGACCAATTATGAATATATTCGATAAGCTATTGTACCGCGGTTATTGCAGCAATTGTTTTTTGAGGAATTATCGATAAGACATAAATGAACTCGGATAATGCATATACAAATAATAACAAAAACTAAGTAATAGTGATGATAATTAAATATAAATAAGTTAATTACAGGAATTTCTTGAGTTCACATAAAGTTCATGCCGGACGGGCATGAATTCCGTGACTATCGCTTAAATTCGATGGTATATAAAGTATCGCCAGTTCTGTAGCAAAATATCGGCCTACCGAGGCGATAACACCGTTTGGGAAAAACAAAGTAATTCGCGTACATATATTATTTTTGGCAGTATTTATTATCATTTCGCTAAAAAACGTCGTTGCTCCACAAGCAATCTATATATACACTCAAGTTTCGTTTGCTCGTTGTTCGTGTGTGGAATTTCTTTTGCATGGTGGAGCAAACACGGCAAAAGAAAATCTCTACACTGAGGCAACAACGCAACGACCTGCGACCTCGAGACGCAGCCAGTGCAATACATTGAAATGAAAAATTACGGCGTTGGAGCTGCCTCTGCTGCTGCCGCAGCTCCAGCCGTCAAACGCCGTACGGACAGCTATGAGGCCGCCCAGAACCACCCGCATACGCCCAGCAGCGGCGAGAATTCGCGTTGCGAAAGCGACGAGGAGTATGTGAACACCAGGATATTGCGTCGACGCATGGAGCTGCAGTCGACGCCTGTGGTGACAGTGGCCCCAACAACACCAACGGCAGCGGCAACAACGACAGCAGCAACAGTTCAAGGTCATGTGGAGCAGCCACAGTTTTCCGCGGCCACATCTTCGGCAGCATCCTACAACGAGGAGCGTATGCGTCGCAAGCTTCAGTTCTTCTTCATGAATCCCATCGAAAAGTGGCAGGCCCGACGCAAGTTTCCCTATAAATTTGTGGTGCAGGTAACATTCACAATACATACATGTACAAGTACACAAACATTTATTTTAGCTACTCATCTGTTGAGCTTTGTCACGTGATAGGAAATTTTGATTCCCACGCAGGGGGCCGAAAGTTTTGCGCATCTGCTTGTGTGTCAAATATCTCGCATTGTGGTTGTCTCTTTATTAATTTTAATTAGAATGCTTGGTAGTTGAGATGGGGCAGCTATAGAAACCGCAGCTACAAGGGCAAGGTTTTCATAAAAGTTTATAACTTTGCCTTATCGGTGAGCTTTAAGTATTAAAGACTACGTAATACACTTACTTGAAAGTATTTAGATGTGTACGGCTATCGTATGCAAACTTCTCAGGAAATTACTTAACCGAATGATAAATTAATAGTATTAAAAGGGTTTTTTTTTGTATTTTTTGACCATGAGTAATAGCTGGTCTGGGTTGTGTTGCGTATGTGCACAGGTTCCAAGTCACATAAACATTTTACAGTGTGAAATACCCACGTTATTTATGCGACAGTGAACATTTTGTGTATTTATAGTCTACATTTACAGCCTATTTTACGATTTTATCAATAAACATACATACTTATGCACTTTCTCAAAGAGGCATATGTCTCAGAGATGGTTTCTTGAATAATTGAGGCTACGTTTTTGCTTTACGTAAACGATCGAATCAATTGTTTAAGTGCTGTTGTATATATAGATGTGTGTAGGCGTGTTCTACAATGATATTAACAAATAGGTTGCGTTGTCAACTAAATACTAAATAGATAACAAGTTAGCGATTTTGTCTATAAAGTGTGATAGATTAAATGCGCTGACGCGACTCATCGTCTTCTGATATCTTCTACAATATATTTTATATGATATAATAATTTAATTTTAAATAGATTTCCTCAAATAAACATAATGTTATGGTCTTTCAAACTGAGACTTTTCAATATGATTTTCTGTGAAAGCAAACAGTCATATAATAAACTATTAAATTTTAATTATATTTTGCCAGGATGTTGGCAGTTTGATAAACTTAATTTTTAATTGATCACTTTTATTACAACTACACGATATGGTGCAAAAAATGCAGCAAAATGAAGGGTATGTAAATTTATATACATAGAAATTCACCAAGAATAAAGGGTATTTAATAGCAAGGGTAGTAAAAGGGTTAGAAATATTAGCTTAATGTTTACTGTATTGCAAACAACCGCAATTATCGAGTTATTATGTGGCTGTGGTCACTTTGAATGAATATTGAATATACATGTGATTTAATTGTATCGCTCATAGATTGTGAAGATTATCCTGGTGACGATGCAGCTGTGTCTGTTTGCGCACTCGCGCTACAATCACATCAACTACACGTGGGATAACCGTATCGCGTTCTCGCATCTGTTCCTCAGAGGTTGGGACTCGTCGCGCGAAGTCGAGAGCTATCCGCCTGCCGTGGGCCCCTTTGCGCTGTACGAGAAGTCTGAGTTCTTCAAAACGGTGCAGTTTGCGGTGGAAGGATATGGCAATGTGAGTCGCTCCATTGGACCCTACGACTATCCCACATCGAACAATACGATGCCGCCGTTGACGCTCTGCATGCAGAACTATCGGGAGGGCACCATATTTGGGTTCAACGAATCGTACATCTTCGATCCGCATATTGATGAGCTGTGCGAGCAGCTGCCGCCAAATGTGTCCAGCATTGGAGTGGAGAAATACCTACTCGATCAGGGCGTGGAGGTCAATTTTGCATCGCTTGTAACGGCCGAGCTGACGTTTAAGATCAAAACGGTTAATTTTAAGGCCAGCGGAGGGCCGTTATCTGCCCCCGATTGTTTTAAATTCGATATAGCCATACTGTTCAACAATCGGGATCACGATGGACAAATGCTGTTGTCCCTTGACGCGGAGGCGACGCGTTTAAAATGCAAGGGCGATACGGACTTCATATCGGAGGCACATTTCGATGCAATATTGAGAAGTATACTCAATATCTTTGTGCTATTGACCTGCGCCCTGTCCTTTGCCCTCTGCATTCGGGCTCTCTGGCGAGCCTATTTGCTGAAGTGCACCACAAAGAACTTCTTCCGTTCGCATTTTGGCAAGGAACTAAGTCTCGATGGACGTCTGGAGTTTGTAAACTTTTGGTGCGTAAAATGCATAAATTCGGAACACTTTTGATAATTATTGTTTGGCGTATTTTAGGTATATTATGATTATCTTAAACGATGTTTTGCTTATCATTGGCTCGGCGCTGAAGGAACAAATCGAGGGCCGTTACTTGGTCGTGGATCAGTGGGATACCTGCTCGCTATTTCTGGGCGTTGGCAATATGCTGGTGTGGTTCGGTGTGCTGCGCTATTTGGGCTTCTTCAAGACCTACAACGTTGTGATACTCACGCTCAAGAAGGCTGCACCGAAAATTCTACGGTTTTTAATTGCTGCTCTACTGATCTATGCGGGCTTTGTATTCTGCGGCTGGCTAATTCTGGGGCCTTATCACATGAAGTTCCGTTCGCTGGCAACGACCTCGGAGTGCCTGTTTGCGCTGATCAATGGCGATGACATGTTTGCCACGTTCGCAACGCTCTCCAACAAGGCCACTTGGCTGTGGTGGTTCTGCCAGATCTATTTGTACTCCTTCATTTCACTGTACATCTATGTGGTGCTATCGCTGTTCATAGCTGTTATCATGGATGCGTATGATACGATTAAGACGTACTATAAAGATGGCTTTCCCATATCCGATCTCAAGGCATTTGTGGGCACACGCACCGCCGAAGATATTAGCTCCGGTGTATTCATGACCGATCTCGATGACTTCGAGCAGACCAGTTTCTTGGATGTTGTGAGGAGCGTTTGCTGCTGCAACTGCTGTAAACGCAACTCGGAACCCGCCCAAAGCAACAGCGGCTACACAAGCCTCTCGAGTATTATGAAATAGTTTGATGCGCCATAGTATTTGAAGGTGTTTGTTTTTATGCCTTGTAGCTTAGGTCAACTTTGTTGTTAGCTTGTTGTATTTTGTTTTTACAATTTTTTGTTTTGCCAAAGTTTAAAGCCCAAATGGGAAAGTCCAATATACGTACCACGAGAATATTGTAAAGACCAACTGCCAGCTCCTTAGTGAGTTCATTTGCTTTAAAAATCAAAAAATGGCAACAAAAAAAAAATAATTAAAACGGGCAGCTGGCAAGTTTAGTTAAGTTCAAAGTTAAAGTTTTTAATGCAAAACACGAGATATAAAGAAAAAATGCAAAACATCTGTGTGATATAAAACAGAACAATAGAAGTAATACTAGCATGGGAATTTGTTTGCTATGTTAACGGATTGCATCAAGATCTTCCACGCGAACAATATATATTCAAAACAAGTTTATGTACAAATAAGGAAGTCACTGGAATATCCAATTATAATATTCAATTGGATAATCCTATATGTTTAATGTATTTATGTTTACAATGAAACGCTTGTAAATGATCAAAAAACAAAAAATATAACTGTTGAATCTATTTAATATGCTTTTTCAATGATAGGCGGGCATATTACTCACATATATATATATTTTTAACAACTGCAGGAAAAGATTTTTGTCTACAGAAAATTTGACTTCTTTGTATGGTCGCACGAGAAGTTCCGAAATTCAAAGGCACATTTAAGCTGAATCAACTGTTCCAAGTCGTTAAGTAAGCCTACTATCCATAAAAATCATCCATTTTGCGCACCCATCGTATTTCTAATGTTCCGGACGGCAAATAAATGTAATTCAGCATTCCTAATAAATGGCTGGAGCGACCATTATCACCTTCAATAGCCCATTGACCGACCCATTAATCGGCAGTTGAAGCCTCAACCCAGAGCAGTAGATGAAAATCGAACTTTTATGTTGTTAAATTTTATTTTAAATGGTTGCCTTTTGTCAATTACAAATGTATTTAATATTATTTGCGTCTATTGTTGTTTTTTGTTTGATTTTTTCTATGTTGTTGCTGTTGTTGAACGAATTTAGTGGCATTTTAGACATCAAAATCGTTGCACAATTTCCAACGCTTTGTTTATGTTGTTTTTTTTTCGTTATTTAACTGCATTTTATTTTGATTAAAAAATGTTTTTTTTTGCTTGTAAATAAAATAATATCTGCATTATTTGTATTGTTAAAGTATTTAATGCCTTTCATTGCGTTTCTTTAAATATATATAAATATGCATTGTATATATAATTTGTAATTTCTGTTTTGTTTGGTTTTTTTATTTTAATATTTATTTATGTTTTTAAATTACATTTCACAAAATACAATTCACAACTACACTTGACGTCAAGTTTCTGGTTTCTGTGTAACTTCAACTAATCCATCAATCACCCAGCTATTTTCCCGCTCTTCCTTTTGAACCCAAATCCATTATGAAATATTATTTTTTTATTTTATTTTTTTTTTAATATTAATTTTCTTTTTTCGTTGGAAAAAATTAAAAAATCGTATACATTCGCAAATTGCAATCAATTTTTTCATCATCAATTTAGAAAATTAATTTTCAATCACAAAAAATCAACGTAAAATGGATTAAGAATATTAATCTGTCTTTCGTTTTTACATTCGCCATATGACATTTCATTTACGTATATTCGTTACACTTTTTAGCCTTTAATAAGTATGTATATATATATTTTTTTTATTTATTATGATAAAAGCGTTCACTATTTACGCCCAAAACTAAAATGTTAAATGCCCAAATGCTAAGATATCTCTGCAGATTCCTTAAACACTTATTTTTTGCAAACTAAACTCTACTACTAATATTCTTAATGTTTTTGTTTTGTTATTAAGCTTATTAACAACATCGAATAGTACGCGTATTTTGTATTTGTTTTGTTTTTTTGTTTATTATTGTTTTTGTTTTCAATATGTATGTAAGTATATTAAACATTGTACGTCATGTAGAGAAATTTGCTAATTAATGTTTACTTTTTGGTTTTCGTTTGTTCTTTTGTTCGCTTAACTTGGAGAGCTTCGTTTTTTTGATACGTATAAGTGTTGAGGGTTTTCTTTTATATGCTAAATATCAACAGAAATTTAAGTAAATAATTAAAATAAAGCAAGCAAAAAACATCTTCATTGAAGGTTCCAAAAAGCTGAAATAAAAATGTACTTACTTTACGTTTAACGCAAAAACTTAAAAAAAAAATCAAAAATAAGAACTCATAACATTATAATTTTTTTATTTTAATTATTTTTTGAATTTTTTCTTGTTTTTTTTATTTGTTTCTGTTTATAGAAATAGGTATAGTTGCTAAAACACATAGACTTGCTATATTATAATATATATTTATTTATATAATTTTTTGTTTTGTTTCGTATGTGAAATTGGTTTCAAAATGCCAACAGTTAAATTGTTGCTTTTTCATACATATATTTATATATGCGAATTTTAAATAAAAAATACAATAGACTGTAATGCATGAAAGATATTTTTTGTGTTGGGTTTCGTTTACAGCTAACATTACATATATTTAATACTCTTATATCAATTTTTTACTTTATACAATTTTCGTTTGCTCTTTAAATGCAAAAATGCCCTGCTTTTGGCTGCATCAGAAGTTGGCAATTTTTTTTTGTTTTTTTTTTGCGGTACATTTGTTTTTGTGTTGTGGGGAATTTTTGTAAAAATTAAATTCAGTTTTTTGAGCTTAAATGCAGCGCTGCCTGTGACGCTAAAATGCAAATTACTATTATGTATTTGTTTTTTGTTTTTATTCGTATAGTTTAGTTTAGGATGTTAAGTTAAAAATAAAAAAACGTTTACAAACTAAGCGCAATTTGAAAATATTTACAAAAAATAGTGCTGGATAATGCCTTAAGTTAGATTAAATAATTTACAAATGGTTTTTTTGTTTGTTTGCAACACTGTGCGCTCGCTCGCTCTCTTTTGATACAGCGACAACCCTAAAATCGCAATTGGCTTTCAATGCGAATTCGAAATGTGTGTTTGTGTTTTTTTTATATTTAAGGTTAAGGTTAATAGTTTAGGTAGTTTGATTAAAAGTTACTTGTAATTTCGAAATATGGCTCGTGGCTCTGACTTGGCAGTGTGGGCAGAGTTGTTGCGCTTTTCGCTTTGCTCTTCTTTTGTAATTCTTCGTCGTGATCTCTATGCTTTATGCAAACTATGTGTATTTACTTATCGTTTTGTTTTCTCAGTCTATTTCGTTGAAGAAATTAATGGAAAGAACTAAAGAAAAGTCGCTAAAATGGCTGCAGAACAAACGCGCCAGCCTATTCCGTGCCGCTCAACTGCTGCCAGAGAGCGTTTTCCACTCTCTGTCTCATCGCTCCGCGCTCTGTGCTGCTCGCTCGCTCTTGTCTTTGTTGTCGTCGTTGTTGGTATTTTAAAGGTTTTTTATTTTTCGGACTAGAATGTTATGCAAATAGTTAAAAAAATTGGTTTCGCGCTTCCTTCTAAACAAACTACAGCTACAACAATTAATATGGCATTGCGTTCAAACCTCTGAGAAAGTGACAGGTGAGGAGTGAGTGAGTGAATGAGTGAGAGAGAGAGAAAGTGTTTGCGGAGAGAGGGGAAACTGCACTCTTACAGCTGGCTAAAGCTGCTCGTTGAGACCCAGTGCGCGGTGTCCGGGCGTACCATTAACTATATGGGACCGTAGTCGCTCAACGCCTGCCCCGGATGCTGAGAGCCGGGACCGCCGGGCAGTGTGACCACCACAGAGACGGCCCGCGAATCGATGACCGAACCAGGCGCTGTGCTCTGGCCACCACCGCCAACGGCACCACCGCCACCACCAACACCAACACCACCGCCGCCACCATTGACATTGCCGTAAACGTTGACGGGTGCGCCGCCATTGGCGCCGCCGCCTTGTAACAAGCTGCCAGGAGGAGCTCCCATGCCAGACATACCGCCGCCACCAACCGTACTATTGCTCATGCCCGCCGTGCTCATCAGTGTGCCGTGACCACCCAGCACGCTGCCGCCACCCATGGTTGAAGCTCCTCCCGACTCTCCATGTCATACATGGCTGGCCGCTGGCTGCTTGAGAACGTGGTGGTGCAAATGGTGGTGGCTGGTCGATGCCACCGAGGCACCTCCGGCCTGCGTATAGGGCGTGGCCAGCAGCGAGCCGGCTGCCGAGCCAACGGGCATGCCCATCCCGGAGCCCGCATACGGATGCGGAATGGGTGGCCGCTGCTTGATCAGTGCCTGATTGGCGCCGGTGCGATCGGGCGCACCAAAGAGACGCCGCCAGAAGCGTCGCCAGCTTTCGAGGGTTTTGCCCGACCAGATCCAGACACCGGAGGTGATGCCCACGGCCAAGGCCATGAAATACTTGAGCATCAGCACAGAGTAGAGCGGCTTCTTGCCGGGCCCCTTCACCTGGGCACAGGGACAGGCCAGTGCCTTGATCCAGTCCTCGAAATAGGCAGCTTCGTACAGGTAACACCCGATGACAATTGTCGCTGGCACCGTGTACAGCACCGAGAAGATGCCGATGCGGATCATCAGTTTCTCCAGTTTGTCGGCCTTGACGCCGGCGCCAACGCCGCCCTGTTGCTTGATCACCGATCGAATCCTGAAGAGCGACACAAAGCCGGCCATGAGGAAGGTGGTGCCAATGACGAGATAAACGAATAGCGGTGCCAGCACGAACGTCTTGAGGTGATCCGGATTCAGATTGCCGACATAGCAAATGCCCAGAATGGGATCGCCATCGACAGCGGACAGAAGCAGGACGGCAACCGATTGGACCGTGGGTATCAGCCAGGCGGCCAGGTGGAAGTACTGCGAGTGCTTGGTGATCGCCTCGTTGCCCCACTTGAGGCCGGCGGCCAGGAACCAGGTGAAGCTCAGTATGACCCACCAAATGGACGAGGCCATGCCAAAGAAGTAGGTGAGCAGAAAGACGAGGGTGCACGAGTGCGGACCCGTCGAGCTCTCGCGCAGCAATCGTCCATCGCAGGCGATCTCCTCGTTCTGCAGGAAGTTGCGGGACAAATAGCCGACGGCGACCATGAAATAGCAGGCGGACAGAAAGACGATGGGACGCTCCGGGTATTTAAACCTTTCGGTGTCGATGATGAATGTGGTTAGGGTCATGAGGGTGCTGCAGAAGCATAGGCCTGACCACAGGGCGATCCACAGGCCGGCGAAGTCCTTTTCGTCGTTGGTGAAGAACGGACCCTTGCATGGTATGGCGCAGTTTGCTACGCCGGCGATCCTTTGCACAGTTAGATTCATGTACCAGTGATGGTGCAGCATTGGCGACTGCTGCATGAGCTGTTCCTTCCCCAGGACGATCAGCGGCGAACGGCACGAGCAGCTGCACTCCTTTCCGTTTGCCTTTTCTCCTAGGGGATTTTGGCAGTTTTTTGAATTCTTGCCCTTGCACTTGTTCGCCGTCGTCGACGAGCCGCCCGAGCTGCCGCCGCCGCCCTGCTTCCGCTTGCCACCCGAGCCGGCACCGGAACCGCTGCCACCACTGCCGCCGCCACCGCCTCCAGTGCCGCCGCCCGCTTCCGTGTACGACGGCTGCTCCATGCAGAGATTGTCGGGATCACCATGCAGCGGCAAATGCTCGCACGCCATGCGCTCCGGCCACTCGAAGCTGTACTGCTGCATGATGGGCGCACAGCCGGAACGGGCACGCTCACACACGCTGCGGCAGACGGGCAGCGGCTTGTGGTAGTCCTCCAGGCAGATGGGCGTGTACATGCTGCACAGGAAGAACTTCAGATCCGGCGAGCACTTAATCTCGACCAGCGGCCAGAACTGGTGCACCTCCAGGCCCGCCTCGTCCTGCGTCTCGTGATTCATTTCGTTGGGAAACGATGTCATGTTGTAGCCAATGCCGCGGCACATTGGTATCGTGATTTCCTCGCAGCGCGAATTCGGATCCTTCGGTATGGCCGGCACTCCGTATCCAGGCGCCGGACTCACCTCCATCGAGTGTGCGCCCATGCCCATGCCCATGCCCATGCCGCCCATGCCCATGTGTCCTCCCCCGTTGTCCGTCATGTGCTGCGGACTGTCCGCCCGCACCGAGCAGCGGTCCACCAGCAGCAAAAGGCTGGCAGCCAGCGCAAGCAGCGTTGCCAGACCCAAGTTGTGTTTCATTTTGTGCGTAGCTTTTAGCTTTTGTCTATGTTCGACTGTTGAACTCTGCGTTCTGTTGCTCTCTCGCTCTCGCTCTCGCTCTATCACTCGCTTATTTACCGTAAGCGTCTTGGAGCTAGGCGAGTTCTTCGTTGCTTTAAGAATTCCCTTTGCACAGCGTCAAATTGTCAACGCTTGACAAACGGCGTGGCCTAGCTGTAAGCACAAAAATAGAGAAAATAATAGCAAATTAGATGGGGCGAAATAGGCTATACAAATATTTATATATTTAAAGAAATCAGTTAATTGAGAGAGCTCTTAAAGAAAAACAAAAAGCTCAAGGATGCAAATTTGAATTTCAGTTCAGTACAGCATGCATTTTTTACTTTGCAGTGCATTTTTTCATCCTAAATTTTTTCCAATATATCCCAACCATTTTATTACCAAGTTCAGAGCGCATTTCTCAAAATTACCGTTATTTTGTTTTATTTTCAGTGTAAATATATTCAATACAGCTTTTTAAACATTCAAAGCAGCTAATAATTTGCAATATAATTATTATTATTAATAAACAACCAACTATTTTGAAATACATTGTTTATTTACCTAACTTACACTCAAAAAATTCATCTAGCGAGGAGTTTATTACGCTTAAGAAAAGCTCTTGATCTAAGCACTGTTAAAATTTGACTGAATTTCAAAATTGAAATTTCAACTGAAATGTTGCATTAATGGGCGTAAATAGTTGGCGGAGCTGTGAGTGCTGCTGATGGGGCGACGACAAGTTGCAACTGCTCTTTCCTGTTTTGCTCGTCGTTGTTTTGTGCTTCATTTGTTTCAATTGGAGCGACACTTGGGCGACGTCGAAATGTCACATGTCAACCCTTCCGCCAATATTTGCTGACGCGGCTCTGCCGCTTGGAGCCCTGGGCGAGGGGTGCTGCAGTGGTGCTGACCAAGAGGCGCATCAATCAAAATCAGTGATTTTTATTAAATTTGACGGCGTCTGCTGGTCGCCGTGGAAGCGGCTGCTGCTGATTGTGCTTGATCAAAGTGTTTGTTCAGCAGGGCGCAGCCATTGGGCAAAGGGTGTGAAAATCTAGGGGGCCAAGGGCTGCTGAAGCAGAAATTAATTCAAGACAATTGCTCGCTTGCTCACACACGACCAAAAATTGCACTCAATGAAGCGTTGCGAGACTGGCGTTGCCACCTGTCACCTGTGGAAACTGTGTCAGCTTTGGGTATCGATATCGATATCGATACCAGCATTCTGTGGTCATCAGCAGGCAACAAAACAGATGCTGTGAGAACTCTGGCGAAAATTGACAGCTGGACAAGGGGGCGAGCAAAAGTGAAGGGCATTTAAGACGCAACTTCACGAAGCAAGTGTCAAATGACATACATACACACATATTTGTGGCTTTTGTGGGCAGCTCCTTGTGGCAGCTGCGTGTGGTCCAGAAACAACAGCAGCTAGCGAATTTGAAAAGCAAAATCAAAAGCTTTAAAAGCAGCGAAGCGAAGCTGTCAGCAGCAGCTGCAAATAGCCTGTGCTATGCAGTCAAGTCCTTTATCAGACATTGTTTTATTTTATTTTTTTTTGTAAAGTGAATGACATTTTAATTAATAACATTTGTGCAGCTTGTCAACCCCCAGTAACGAAACTCCCAACAGTCGCGTCGCTCAAGTGCTTTTGGGGGTCGCTGCTGCTGCTGACTGAAACATTTTTCGTGTAAAACTGTTTGCCAAGCACTTCACAATAATTAAGTAAATAACGCTGCCAAAATGGGGAAAATGCCAAGTGTTGTACATGTTGTTGTCCCAAAAATAAACGTTGAAATATAATATCGAGATGTGGGCGGCAGCTATCGATTACGCCATTTTCAGTGTTGCATAACACTGCAACAATTGCCATCACATGCACTCGATAGGCGTTTGTTTCTGGGGATGAACAATAATTGAGTTTATCTCTACGTTTTAAATTTGATTGGTTAATAAAGATATTCATGTTTTATTTGAAAAGCAATCAATTGCAGAGCGGAAAATTCAAGCTAAGGTTACAATAGCTTTGCCTGCTATTGGCATATGTATGTATATGTATGTGTGTATGCATTAGCCTATGTATAAAACATATGTATGTGTACTTGTGTGTACTTCTCCCCATTTAAATACGTGACCAAAATGGGCGACAGGTCTAATGAAAAACGTAACGCAGCATGGGTAAAAGGAAAAACACGTCCCACATATGTATGTGTATGTGTATGTGCTTATATACATATATAGTAGATCGAAGGTATGAAAACATTTGTTTGGGATGATCCAAAAACAACAACAACACGCCCTTATTTTGGTTGCTGCTGATGTTGTTTTTGCTGCTACAATATCAAGTGGCACAGAAGGCAGACATTAGGATTGGTTCCATAGCTGTCTCGCCCTATGATTGCTTACGCGGCTAACCCAACTAATAAGTGCTCGAACTTCTACTGTTGTACTTGGAAATAATAGCAAACGTGCCTCTTTCGCAGCCATAGAGAAAATGCATAAATATTGCTTTTAATAGAAAGAGAGGGGTAGACAAAAACAAAACAAAAAAAAAACACAAAAACAAAATACAAAAAAATGTCTCAAGTGGTCGTCGTCCATTTGAGGTCCATGGAAAGTGGTAGCTAAATATGTTTGTGTTTGTCTTGGCCCCGATCGCCAGTCGTCCGTTCGTCCGTTTGTCCGTTTGGGCATATGGCATGTTTATTTAGTGATTTGTTGTTTCTCAGCTGAAAATGCGACTCATATTGTTTATTTAATTGTTAACAAGCGTGCGAGTCGGAGCTCGTTACAAGTAACAAATTATTACCAACAAACGGCAAAACTAAGCCCCGTAACCAAGACCAAGACCGAGACCGAGACTCAAGACCCAGCCCCAAGACTGAAGACCCAAGAGCCAAGACCCAAGACCTGGTCGGCGGCATTGCATTCATTTTGCAAATCATGCAGCGCAACATGACGTCGAGTCTAGAATTTATACAAAATCACGCTGCCAACAAGTCTCAACGATGTTTGCACAAGCTCTCGAACCAGCCCCGCCGGCTGGCCATGTTTACCCAAGACTTGACTCGACTGGAAAAGTGTAAGGAGGCGAGATCTGGCTGGAGAGATCGCTGGCGATATGCGTGCGTGCGTGCCAAAGCGGTTGGAAATTGGTGAATGGCTGCGCTTCAATGCAGTAAAGAGGCCACCTCCGGAACGAAGCCTGGCCAGCCATCACACCATCGCCATCATCATCAGCAATGCAGACGTTGGCGGAAGCTGTGACCAAAGTTGGTAGCTGGGCAGGCAACGAGAAACAACAAGCGACAACTACAACTTGACTGTTTTAATTAAACAAACAAGGCGCAGGCGCAGCCAGCGAAAACAAGTAACCAGCAAACATACAAAATGGGAAACAGACTGACAGACAGACAGACACACAAACAGACAGACAACAGGTAGCAAGTGTTGTTTGCTTTATATGCAGGGTACAGTTGACACACGTTCATGTGCAAATGCGATAACAATGTTGCGAATTGTAAACTATAAAGCCGGATGTGCTCATTATCGATAATGTTATTGCAGATTGCTTTTAGCGCTAATTCACTAAGGCGATAACTTAAACGATCTACGACTCTTTAGTAGCCTATTTAACATTTTCAATTTACTACATTTTTTTCAGATAAAAACCATGTTAAACATGGTACTTTAAAACTGATTTTGATGTAGTCAATTTTGCTGTCAATAAGCAAAAAAAAAAAAAAATTTCAAAAATTCCACATATACAGCTCCCAAAGTCTTTTTATATAACTTCGCCAAAAATAAACAACATTTAAAAGTTTTGCATTTAAATAACATATTTTTTTTTGTCGGAAAACCCAAATGCTTATTTTTCGAAAAAAATTGGTTTCAAAATCAAAAAATCACAAACTTGTGGGTGCTAAAATTGGCATAAGAAAACTATTTAGAAATCGATTCTGAGGTTGTAAAAAAAAACCCACAACTTTGCCAAAACTAAACTAAAAAGTGCCAACTTAAAAGTTAGCCGTGATGAGCAATTAGATATTAATCAAGAGAAAACGTTTTAGCTGGTGAATCTATTCATAGACTCGTGTTAATCGATAAGTTATCGTCTGCACCGATGGAGGCAATCAATCAAAACCTTCACACAAAACGGCTGCTTGAATTTTTTTAGAAATGGAACGAACCGAAAACGCCGCGAAACGGACGGAGAAACTTGCAAGCAACAGAGCACTTAAACTTTTCTATGGATCGCTGCGCACAAAGAAGCGTTGAAGCAGCAGCGGCAGCAACTGGAACAACAACAACTGCATAAAGCACAGGTGCAACAGTACCTCGCCCGGCCAAAAGCAGCAAAAAAAAAATACAAAAAAAAGATACGTAGAGTTGGCCTTGGCTGCTGCACAAGCAAAACCGCGAAAATCAATTGAAAAACTCGCTGGCAAAGGAACAAAAGTGTTGTGGGAGCAGCTGCATCATTTGTGGGCCAGGAGCGGGGGTGGCGGCGGGCGCAACTGTTTGACTTGTTGGCTCAACGTCGGCGGCGGCGGCATCAAAAAGCGCGTAGCGGCGCAAAATGAAAACAGTTTGTCGACTGCCAGTCGACGGTTGAGGCAGGCGTGGGGGCGCGGCAGGCGCAATGAAAAATGAAAAACTTTACCCGGCAGTCGAGCAGTCCCAGCTCCGAGCACCCGACCCCCCCTGTTTCCAGTCAGCCACAAAGTGAATGCAGACAAGTTCCATGACCTTACAAACGCAGCAGAAACAAATACAGCTGCCACACGGCGTGTCCTGTGGGTTTTCGGTTGAAAGTCCTGTGTGGTTTTTGTGCCCAGCTTTGGCAGACGTCAACGTAATAAACAAAACTGGCTCAAGATTTTTACGCGTCCGCGTCCGCCCATTAAAATCATTGACATTTAAATGCGCATTTTTGTTACGCTGCCACCGCCAGAGGGCGCCACCGTACATACACTTTTGCTACTTTCGAGGCCCGCTTAGCATGTAGAATTGGTCGCCGAGTTGCGGAGTTTCTCCGCAGCTTGAAGTGCCCTCTGCTGGCTTTGGCGCTTTGATGTTTTGTTGCTTTTGTTGCTGAGCATACAAATTTTTTTGTGTGTATTTGTGGAGCTTCCCCTGGCGCTGCACTGCACTGTACTATGGGGAATTTGATTATCTATTGCGATATTTATTCAGTTGTAAGATTTAGCAAACCTTTTGAGTTGATGAATTTTGGAAAAATTGGAATCTAAACGCAACAACTACAACCGTAATTAAAGTCATATATTCTAGATAATTGTAGACGCATCAGAAATATAAAATTTTTATCTAAAAATGCCAGCAAAAAGTTTTTATTTTAAAGTTTAGTTTAAAGCATTTCCAATTTACTAGAAAATTCCCCTCTTATTCTGTTAGCTGTGGTTAACAGCACTAATCTTAACAGATTTGGATTCTGTTAAGCGCTCTGTTGTGCAACATAGCTAATTAATGTAATTCTTAAAATTATTAACCAAACGTGGTTTACTTTAGGCACTTTTATAGGCATATTTTTAACCGAAAAACTGCCAAAATCTCCCATAGTGCACTGCTGGCTATGTTAGTTGCTGTTGCAACTGTTGTTGCTGTTGTTTTTATTTTGCGCTATACAATTAAATTTTAATTAAGTGAACAGAAGGATTTCGCTGTCCTTTGTATTGAGCCCTGTTGGCCCCGCTTTGGCTCTATTGAGCTTTGGCTTTGCTGATTCTGATGATTACGCGTCTCTCCAGGGATCGCATTTGAGGCTTTCTCTAGTGATGAATTATGTAATGAGGCAAGTGCATAAATTATAGTTACGATGAAACCAGATTATGTTGAGGCAGTTTGGGATGCCACAGAAGACTTTGAGCGATTTTCAATGTTCATTCGTAAGGACAGCATAAATAACAATGCGACACAAATTTCTGTTTTCTGTTATTTTTTTTCTTTTTTTGTTTTTCTGATATTTTACCCTTACTGAGCTGCTTGGCCGAGGGGTTGATTTTCAGTTGCTGTCGTTCCACTTTTCGTTCTGCGAGAGTGTTTTCTATTATTAAATTTTTTGCACAAACTGTTCGGGGGCTAAATGACACCGCAGAAAAAAGGACAAAGTGACAGGCGTTGAGAGTTTTTGGCTGACTTTGTTGGGTGTGAGGGAGGGTGGAGGGTGGAGGGTTGCTGACGCGACGGGACAAGCAACAAAAACATGAAAATAAAATTAAATTTCCGATGTCTTTGCCCTGTTTTGTTGTCTTGGCACAAGGCACGCAGCAACGCAGCAGCAACAGCAGCAGCAGCAGCAAATTTTGCTAATAACGAAACGAGTGCAGCTGCAACGCTGCCAAAGGAGGCGAGGGTGTCACCGGGAGGGTGGCTCAAAGGTGAAGGGATGTGAAACGTCGGCTGGTTGACTAAATACAAAAGAGTGTCAAGTGTCGCTAAAAAGGCATAACATGTGGGTGTCCTCTATCCCACTCACTGACGCCACCTCTCTTTCTCTCTAACCCCCTTTGGTTCTGCAGATTTATTTTTCATATGGAAATATTTTTGCTGGATGAGCAAGCGTTTTATTTTGACAGTTGTGACACTCCCCCACCCACTTTTAGCCCTTTTGCCATAGCATACTTTCGAGGGGACACTGGGAAAAACAATTAAAAACGAATTGCCTTTGAATTGTCTCGTTTTGTCAGCACAGGACATTCGCCGGGAAATGTATGTGGAAACAATTTAAAGACAACCAGAAATTAACTTAAATGGAACGGAAGAGCTGCAAGCTGATTTCTTTGAATGCTTCAACAATTGTTTCGTGTGGCATTGTAAGTCGTAAATCAGAGGAGTGCCAGCATAAAAACAAAATTTGATGGCCTCTCGAGTGAGGGGTGCTATAAAGAAATTACACATGAAAGCAAGTCGGAAGTGCATAAAATTATTCTAATTTTACAACCTATTTGAAAGTGTTGTAAACAAAGATTTCAACGAATTTTTTTTAAAGGTTCTTTTAGAATTTTGATAGAGAACGAAATTATTCAATTGTATATATATTTTATTTATTTATTGCATTATTATTTATATCCCTTGCGTTATTTAAAATAATTTGATGACGACCAATTTGGTTTTATTCGACATTTTTATTTTGTTTGTTTTTTATTATTATTATTATTATATTTTCAACAGCAACAAAAAATGTTTATGGCCATTTTAAGAGCCGGCCATTTGTGTTCTTTCATGATTTACATTTATGGCATTTAATAATCGACTGCGTTTTATGGCTAATTTGTTGGTGGCACACTCACAATGCGATCGTAAATGCATTGGTGCGGTATAAATTTGTGCATGTATGTATATATAATGGGGGGAGTATTTATTTGTGTGCCATAGATGTGCAATTGAAATTGCATAGAACAACACCTGATGGTCGCCGTTGGGTCTCCGTATTGCAGTCCGGGACTACTTTACGTTGTGATTTTTTTATGGCAATTAGAGAAGCGCACTAAAACGTTTAAGTTCAATGCGATTACCGATGACATTGACATAGAGAGAAACTTGTTTTGTATTTTTTTTTACCGGAATATTGTACGAGCTTCTTTTCGACGTCTCTCGCGCAATAAACACAATTTTTATGACCATTTGAATGCGTCAAGCAAAACGACCTGTGGCCACATGAATGAAGCATGTTACGAGCTGTACGAATTGTACGAGTTATACTATGTTTTATGTCGTTCTAGACTGACAATTTTGCGTGCGCTTACACTCAGCAAAAATGCCAAGAAATGTGTACCTAAATCAGGTCTAAATTCAGCCAAGATTAAAATTTCTGAACGTTTTTTTTTTAATTTCAAAAATTCTAAATACATTACTCAAACTAAGAAATGTTTTAGTTTCTTTTTAAAAATAAAAATCTAAAATTTAAAATGTATTACCTAATTCTTAAACACTAACAAGAAAGTGAAATCTCTTTGAATTTCAACCAATAAAATGTCATAAATTTTTTCTCTGAGTGTAGAGAAAGTGTATGTCCCGAATCTAGTACCCCTTCCAGTACTTCTCGCAGTACACGTCCCAACAGCGCACAAACATTTTTAGTGCCTTTTGTCGTCGACTATAACCACCTATTGCAACACACACCCGCACACCCACACCCCCCGCACACCCCGCAGCAAAGCACATGTGTTATGTACACGTATTAATTAATGTCTGTGTGGAAATTAAGTGAAAAACATACATACATATAACTGCAACATGCTCGCTCATGTATATACATATATCTACATATATGTTTAAATAGATGTGTGCTTTGCGAGGATGTTGTCGTCATCATTATCATCATCGCTGTTGTTGTTCATCTCTGTCGTCGTCTATGTGACAAAATGTCGCTGACATGGATAATTAATGGTCTGTCAAGAGGGGAAGTTGAGGTGTTTTTATGTGTGTGTGGCTCCTGTAGCTGCTCCTTCCTGCAGTGCACTTAATTGCTTGTTTTGAGCCTTGACTAATGGAACTACCTGGCCAGCAGCACAGTAGAGTTTCACTATTGAGCACTAGCTATGACAAGAATTTAGTTGATTCAACAAATTGTCCCCTTAAGTCAAGTTTGCCTGTGGCAAGCAAGTTTTTGCCTATTTCTGAAGTGAACTTTATTTTGTTTGCTTTGCCACAGCGAACACAAATATTGCCAGTTATATCAAACAATTACTCGCTTTTGGAATTAATTGTTTGGACGTTCTTTATAATTTATGGCTATTTTTTCAGAAATAAATTTAACGCTTGTCGCAACAATGTATGTCAACATGTTGCTTATGGGATACATGTTGCCGCAACATTGCTGCTGCCACAATTCATTTATGCATTAGAATGCAATGCAAACAATTCCGTTGGTGAATATTTTCTTTGTGGCTCATAAATTCAACATTTTAGTAGTCAACAATTTTGTATTTATTTATTTGCTTAGCCATTCCAAAGTCAGGCTGACTTTGAATTTAGCTTTTCAGTATTGCTGGAATTGTTGGGCAATTTGACGTCTCGATGTCTGGTTTGTATTTCAATGCCATAAATTTGTCGCCGCTGTTCTAGAAAAATACGCTGACTATTTTATACATACATACACACACACAAACATTGTATTCTATCGGCCGCTCTGCGCTGTCTAACAAGCTTTTTCTTTCAGTGCTGTAACATTACGCATACGCCCTGTGGCCAACTCTGGTTGTTTTCTGGGTGGGTGGCTTCCTGGCATTGATTTTTATATGTTGTTTAGCTGCTGCTGCTGCTGCTGCTGCCGTTTCTTCGGGCTGCTTTGTATTATATTCTTGTATTTAATGGCATTTCTGGCGTGGTTTATTTGTTGGCATGCGTGCGACCCGACGCCGAGCGATAAACACGCGGCTCCCGTCGCCGGTTCCCCATCGCCCAACCACCACCCGCCCTTGCCTAATAGCTCACCCTCCCCACCCACCCGCCGCCTCCCTGCGCCCTATTACTGTCTCTGGCATGCGTTTAAGTTTTCAGTTAATGGCTTTTAATGGCATTCCTGTTGTTTTTGTTGCTGCTGCTGCTGCTGCGTTTGTTTTTCTTGCCTTTGTGTCTGTGTGTGTGTGTAAATATCTTGACTTTCTATTAAAAATCTAAAATAAATATCAAAATCAATTAGTTGCGTAAATTTCGTGTCAGTTTTCAAACGCTTTTGCTTTGCAGGGTATATATTTATCGAGACGTCTTGGTTCCTGACAATTTATGCCACACATATTTATGCCAAAAACTCCACAAACCAAACACTTTATAAATAAATTTTGAGCATTTTTGCATAATTTAACACCCTCTGTGAGTTATAAACCTTAGCTAATCCAAATGCATAACCAATGGACGCTCACAAATTACCAAATACCACAAATTATTTTTCTCCCAATATATATAAATATATACATTTCTTGATTTCGTGGCGCATGTCTGCCTCCCTCCCTCCGTTTTTCTATCCACTTGAGTATGGCTCGGCTGTTTTTGGCTTTGTGGACTTCTGGCTAGAGAGGAATTTCAATGAGGCATCTCGTTTATAATTTATGGCGCTGTGGCTAATGGCCAAATTGCCCATAACAATAATTTGCATGTATGCGTTTCAAGTTTGACTAATTTCGTGGTCAGCCAAAAAAGAGAATATGAAAGAAACGAACACAATTATTTGTATATATACATACATATATAGGAAGTTTTTCGCTGCCGTTGGCAATCTTATCGATAAGAACTACACATACACGTCCATATATCACTCAATATCAAGTGTATCTGATATGGTCGCGGCACCAAATCGTTACAATTTATAACAATTGCTTAATTGAAACGAGGGCCAAGCCAAAAATTTAAATTTATGAAAGCAGCAGCCACAAATCGAACAAAATCATAAATAAATCGCTCGCTTATCGCTTGACGCGGTTTTTGTTTTACCCCCGCACAGAAATCAAAGTGAAAAAGCCGCCCGGCATTTTCTATTTGGGAAAGTGGACGACGACCGAGTGAATCTGAATTCGAGCTGGAACCCTGACTGACTGAACCTTGTACTCAAATGTCGCTGACTCTCACTCTCCCTTCATGTCACAGACCTGTCAGTTGGAAACATTGTAACATAATAAAGACCCGCACAGTGCCACACAGGTCAACCTAGCTGTGAATGGTTTTTGATAAGCGGTGTAGCTTTATTTTATCAATATTTATTTTAAGGCCCGAAAAATGTGATTTTCTGTTTTAATGATTTTTGTAAGTATTAATTTTGAATATAATTTAAACTATTTTCGTTCAACAGGACATGTCATCAAGGAAGTCATGCATAACTCTTACAATGCAGACAAGCACACATCTACAGAATAAATTGTAATTTAAATGCATATTGCAATATGCAAATTCAAAAATTTAAATTTTACAATAAATATATATATATATATTTGTATGCCCAGATATAGCAATAATTTCCAAAGTACCCATAAATTTCCAAATTCGACAGCTTTTTCATTTTATACATTTTTTGTATTTTTTTGGTTGCAACCAATTTACCGACTGCAACATTTTGTTGTTTTCGGCTTATGAACGCTGTCCGTTAGAATATTGGCTCTCACATATTTGGCGCTATGGCATCGTAAATATTTTTATGGCATGCCATAAAAAAAAGTGCAATAGACCAGTCGCTAGTGCTATCAACAGTTTCACGCCTTCCTGTATCGCTGTATTGGCGTGCGTTTGTCTGTTGCAAGTATCTTGTATTTGGTTTTTGTGCGAGTATCTTAAATTGCTGTTGGGCCTTGTTTATGCCACACATGTTACGCCTACGAAAAAGTCGTATAAAAAATCATACTAGCGCGTCCGTTGTTGATGCCCCTTCCCGGGTGCCCGCCCGCAGTGCCCAAATGCTGTTGCCTGCATTGTTTGTTGGTCTCGTTGTCTGGCTGGCTCTCTGTCTGTCTGTTGGGTTCGTATTGGTGTATTTTGTCTCTGGGTTCCTCCATTTGCCTGCCATATGTGGCAGAAATGCTAATGGGCCTGTGGTAACTTCACATTTCGAGCTCTACCTTCATGCCTGCATCTATTTTTATATGTTTTTACATATTTTGTTGTTGTCACCCAACAACAACAACAACAACAACAACTGGCGTTGGTTGTGTCTCTTGCCTGGGCGCTTGTCAATCAAAGAAATTATGCGCAGGTTCTGCGGTAGACGAAACTCCTGCCGAGACGAGCTGCAGTTAAATTTCATATATAGAAAATTACTTCTAGTACATTGTAAAGGCTGAGATTGCAGAGAGAGAGAGAGAGCGAGAGAGAGAGAGAGAAAGAGAGAGAGAGAGAAAGGAGCTGTGTTGGCAAATACCATAGTTAAAAATATGCTAATTGAAATCTAAAATTACTGAGCTACTTTTGCAAAAATAGAAAATTAAAATAAAATTATTTTTAAATTTGTTCTATATATGTGTCTTTTCAATATTTTGGAAACATAAACATTTATATTATAAATTCAAGCGAATTTCATTTATACAAATGTTCCATTTTAAAATGTTTTAGGGTTGGTAATATTTGCTGTGTATTACATATTAAAATTTATTGAAATTTTTAAGTGCTCCAAATTACACTGTTTGTTAATATTATTATTATTATATTAAAAACAACAAATTGCGACAAATTCACACCTGCCGCATGCAACAGTTTTTAGAGCTCTTGTTTGTTGTTGCAAATAGTATCTCATTTCGAGTAATTGTTAGAATTTTGATTTAACGTACTTTTCACACGTGCGCTCATCGATGCGTTAAATGAGCAGCCAAGTGGGCATTTGGGGGGCGGGGAGATGGAGAGACGATCTCACTGGCAAATGCAATGAACTCTGTGCAGAGGCAAAGGCACAGACAACGGCAGAACGGGAGAACGTTGCCAGTTCTTTAAAATAGCCGCAGCCCACGCTCCTTCTCGGGCATTCTTGTGCGTTGGAAAGTGCTGCTTGCCTGCAATCAGCGCACTTGTTCCTCTTGTTGCTGCTGCTGTTGGCTGCTGCTGCTGCTGCTGTTGGCTGCTGCTTGTTATTGTTGTAAACTATTTATGCATTTCGAAGTTTATTTGAAACACGCAAGCAAATGCGCAAGAATTCATTCCATGGCATTTCAAATGTTGTTTTTTCTCGCATCTCGCATCTTTTTCGTAGCTGTTTGTTGATTTTATGTACTGTTTTTCTTGCTTGAGCGGGTGGCGGTGGGGCGGGGTGTTGCAAGGCTCACCGTCGGGGGGCCTCTGCCCTGCGGCCACATATGGTCACCTTAATTTGCCCGCGCCCTGCGTGTGTGCCCCTTCCCTGTCCCTCCTCCCGCTGGCCGTTCCATGCTGCAAATAATTTATGCGTTTTCCTTGAGTTTTGGTTTATTTTTTCAAGCGCATTTCAACAGCCAAAGCAATCAGCGAATCGCTGGGCGGAAACAGCACCAAGGGATGTTCAATGTTCCATGTTCAATGTTGAATGTTGGATGTGATGCACGCACTCGACTCGACTCGACGGGTGGTTTAGCTGCCAGCTCCCCCCTCCCCGCCCATTCCACGCCCCCGCCTTTATTGTCTCGGGGCAGTTTTGGTGCGTGCCTCAAGCGCTCAACTTGTTTGCCCACTTTTGTTTATATTGACGCCATCGAAACGTTTCAATTGAATTGTTCAAGCAGCAAATAGCTGCTCTAAAGCTGTTGCAGGTGGAAGCCTTGACAGACTTGTATATAAGTCCATATACATCCATCCACAGAGTTGGGCTCTGTCGCCCTGTTCGCTTCATTAGCCCAGCAGCGGGTTACCAAAACAAAATAAAACAACAACATTGCAGTCGGGTATAACCGACTACTCGTTCACACTATTATATACAGAAATCTGTTTGCAAACATTTAGCGCATAGATTTGTCAATTTGCCACACCCCCCGTGGGCATATCGAAAAAATCTTAAGACATTATCTATGGCAGGTATTTACAAGTATATATTCCAAATTTAAAGTCTCGAACTTCAATAGCGGCGACAAAAATGCGTTCATGCCCAACATACTATTCCCATTTCATGAACGAGCTAAGAAATTGGCGACAGTTTTTATGGCAGCTAGCCACATGCTTAGCTCTCAGTATTTTGGCCGCCTCAGCTTCAGCCTTTCAATCTTGGCCCGTTGGCTTGGCTAATACGTTTCTCTGGTGGCAGCTTTTATGAGTCATCGTTGTGGCTCAGACTCTTTGGCAACTTTCGACACTTTTTTATATTAGCCATAAAGTGTTCTGGCTTTTTACTGCCGTCGCACATTGTCAATTAATGTCAGGTAATGGGCGCACCAGATGTCATATAAGACATTTAATGATGTAATGACAAACTGAGAAACACAACCAGAACTTTATTCCCTGCCCAAGCTGCATCACGTGGGAAACATTGCGAGTACTTCTATGAAATTGTCCCCTCAACAAAAAAAAAAAGAGTGGATATAAAAAGTACATTTAACCCAGAAGCAGTCTAATTTAATTGCAGAACGCATGTAGATCTAATTAATGATTAGCATAATTCAGATGGCCTAGGGGTAAAATATATATTTTGCTGAAAATTTTGGGGTTTTTAAAGTTAAGCAGAGAAAAAAGAGTGAGGTTTTGCAGTTAAAAGAAAAGCTTTTCCCTCTCTTATAACTGATGCTTTGTGTGGAATGTGTACAATATTTTCACTTGGCTTTTTTTCTCAGGCTCCGACAGCTCACTTGGCGCATTTTCCACTACCCGCCCAGCTTCAGACCGCGCCCATTTTGCCTACTACAGTGGCATAACTAATTAAATGCCTAGCCCCTTTGCTGCATAAGCAAATAGACAAAAACAAAAAAAATAATAATTATGGAAATACATTTTTGAACATTGATTGACTGCTCGACATGGTTCGTGATCAATTTTAACAGTGGCCCCAGATCAAAGGGAGGAGCAGGGGGGAAAGACAGTGGAGGTTGCGCACAATTATAATTCAATTAACAGTAAATTTAAACGTCTGCCTTTAGCTCATGTCGAGGCTGGTTCCAAAAAAGGCAGCGCCACATGCTGAGAGTTTTTTACTGTGTACTGAGAATCGAATGCGCGGCATGTTTGGCATATTTAATTAATTATTATATATAACATTTTTTTTGTGTGTGTATAAATTTAAAGTAAACAAGACAACAAATCAATGCGCATTGCTGCCACAAATAAGAACAGAATTTCGAAAGCATTTATGGAAATATTTTCATGTTTAATTACGAAAACATATCGAAGAGAATAAGCCGCTAAAGCGGAGCCCTCAAAACTGCGCCAGTTGGTCAGACAAGTTTGGCCGGAGCCAGAAGGAGCAGGGTATCGGGGTGCGGCATGCTAACTAGATTGAAAGACGAAAAAAAAAACCGAGAGAGAGAAAGAAAACGGTTTAAAACCCAACCAGAGCTAAAGGATATTTTGCATCTAAAGCAGCGCACAGACCCGGTAAATGATGAAGATGCCACGAAGGAGCAGCAATGAAGAGGGAAGGGAGCCGAGCAAAAAGTAGTGAATGCCCCTGCACTCAGCTGTCGGCGAACAGAAAGAAGTCAACAGCTCGTTAACGTTAAAGTGGCAAAAGATATGCACGAGACTGAAGGCCCAGGCCCAGAGACTCCGGCTCTGAGTTGGACTCAAAGCAGGCAGAAAATGTATTTTTGCTGGCTGTTGCTGCAAAGGGTACGGCAACAATGGGGGGCAACAAGTCGCGTCTGAGCTGCGTCGCCCACGGCAATAGCAGCAGCGGCAGCAACAACAGTTGCCACAGCCACAGCCACAGCCACAGACAGCCAGGATGCCACATTTTGAAGAGCAAAATTGGCGTTGAAAAGTAACTGACGACGCCTTTGCCGCATGGTCAATTGCACAGGGTCAGGCGTTCTTTTCCACCAGCTTTCCATTCGCAGCCGCATTCTGTGGCAAAGTAAGCGCAATGAAGTAGCCAAGGGGCAGCCGCCGCAGCTGCTGCAACTGCTGCAACTGGTGAGCTGAGGTCAAGTTTTTGGTCTCTATGAATGCAAACACGAACTTGTCCGGCTTAAAGAGATCTGAAGTAAGATGCAGTCGGACACGACAGCAAGATTATGACGGGCAATGGCAAAGCTGGAGCCACGGAGGTGTTTTAATTAAGACCATAAGTTGTCCAAAGTTCCATGGAATCTGGCACTTAAATCTGAGATACTTATGAGTTGGCATTATTTAGGTGTCTTGTTCAAGTAATTGAATTTTAAGCTTATTCTGGATAATAAATTTCCCTAACTTACCATTTTTTCCATTCCGTTGTTGTTGTTTTCCTTAGCGTTGTTATTAATTTTCGGCTCAGCTGTAATAAGATGGAAAAAGGAACGAAATTAGATAACTGATATCTGAAGTTGATATTAGATAAGCTTAAGCGAAAAGAGAAAATCATGATGTACTATATAAAACAAAGACCATTTGCGCACAGAAATCTTTGTTTACCAAGTCATAAAAACTGTTTATAAATTTTTAATTAGAAAATATTAAAACAAGACAGCTTAATTATGTAATGAGCATAAAAGTTGATGATGAGCCTGGCATTTAGAAATGTTGCGGAACGGGGGGAACTTTGCTGCTCCACTGATTTATGTCGTGACAGGCACAAAAGAAAATGGCGTGAAAAACTGGCAAATACAATGGATAACACAAAAAAAAAATATAACAAGAAAGGAGTAATGCGACATAATTTACAGTACAGCCCAAAAGAATGTGGGAGCTTGGGATAGGGATTGGCGTTGGTGGGGGTTGGGGTTGGGGTTGGAGCGGCTACAAAAAAGAGTTGTTCGCCGGGCTAAGCTGCCCAAATTGTGGCCTGAGTTATGTGCCGCCTAGGCAAATATGTTAATATTTAGCTAATGAATGGCCCGGCCAGCAGTTGCGACAAGGAGTGGGCAGACAATTGAAGTAGCTGTGCCAGAGTTGGGGACGACGCCACACTTCAAAAAGCAGCAGCGACGCGCCGGGCAAACACAAACAGGCAACAGAGAGGACGAGAGAGAGATAGAGAGAGACAGAGAGAGAGGGGGCAGGGGTAAACGCAAATAGACAGAGATGGAGTGAAAGGAGGAGAGAGTGCAGGGTGCGGGGCATGGCCACTGTCGGGCCTAGGCACTCTGGACTACTTTAATCACGCCATGGGATTAAGGGCAATGCCGCAGATGATGAAGAAGTTGCGTGTGCCAAGAGTGGGGATGCGGGGTGGGAGGGGAACTACGCTTACAATTTAATTAACTTTTTTGTTTTTATTTCTTATTAAAGACGCCCCTTGTTTGTTGTTGTATTTGTTTTAACGGCACTCTTTGTACGCTATAATGCAAGTTTAATCAGCGCGCGACAAAAAAAAAGAAAAACAAAAAATAGAAGAAAACCCAACAACTCAGATACAGATACTTGCGAGAAGAGGTTGCCGCAATTTGTATTTGCAGCTGTGTGGGTGCCCCCGCAAGATTTGCCTAGCGGAGTACTTCCAGATAAGTCCGACGACAACAACAATAATAACAACAACAACAACAACAATAGTATCTTTTGTCTTCGCACACACACTCGGGCCGCCGCCGCCTTTGATTTACCTCCTGCGCCTTCAATTTGCCAGGTGTAATCTCTAGTGTAACAGACAAGAACAAAAATCGAGAGCCGTTGATAAAGTTAAGCAAACGACAACAGAATGACAATTTTTTAATTATAAACGTTTGCGCTTTTGTTTAATTAAAAATGAAAACAATAACAAATTGCGCACTCACATTATAGTTGAAGTTAAAGTTGAAACAATTGCTCAATTGTTTGTCAAATCCCATTTAAGAGTCATAAATATCTAAAAATCATTGTACTTTTATCAAGTACAAGTATTTTTGAAAAATCGGCAAAGGCAGAATTACATAACTTCAAAATAACATCATTATTTTTATAATTCTAAAATTCCTAAATATAGTCAAAAGCCAGAAGATCTTGTTAAAACATGGCTGTATTTAATTTAATATTATGTTTGCTGTTCTTATTCTTCGTTATTTTCTTTAAATCTTAGGCATGAACTAAAACAAATTAAATTAATATTTAAACTTTAGAAAAACAACCTGGTGTAAATCAATTTTAATGTATTTCAAAAGAACCGGTTGGGACTTTCAACATTCGACAGATGAAAAAATAACGTATCACACTCAAAAACTAATTCGCATAGATAAGCATCAGCAGATCAAGTTTTTTATCTTTCAGTCAGGCGGCACTTTGCCGCTTAGATTAATAGCCAAATGAGATTTGACATACGGTTATGATCGGCAGATGGGAGGCGTGATTTGAATATTGTCATGCGATTCATATAAATCATGTATCTTTTTCTTGTGTGTGTCAAAATAAAACACAAATTTTAAAGCAAATCAAATTCCGCGAAATACCCGAAATGAAATTCGAATTCAAATGTGACTGGCACAAAAAACAAAATGACATATTTCAATAGAAATCTAGCCAAAAGCCAAAGACAACAACCTGCCAATCAGATGGAAGCTGAGCTGAGCTCGGCTGAGATTGCCAGATCTTGCTTGAGATAGTGCAGATATGGTGGTGTGACCGATTGGACTCTGCTCATCTGGCTAATTAAATGGGTGACTCTGGGCAAGCACAGAATCATCGTCATGTGGCAGGCCAATTAATTAAGCGCATAATTTATGGCTAAATGTTTTTGCGAGCGACGTCAATAAAGGAATATATATATATGAAATATATGTACATGTATCTGTGTGTAAATAAGAAAACATTGAGGAGCAGAACGGCAAAAAAGTATCAGTTTCCAAATGTTTAATTTATGACGTTGGCGAAAATTTATGACTCAAAATTGAAATGCTCAACAGCGCCGCGAGACGACAATGAATATGTATTGTATCTTTCAAATTGAAATTCCAATGAAGCTCAAGGAGTAGGCACTAACAAAAAAAATACAAAATAAAAAGAACAGCAGCAAAAACAAATAGCACTCAGCGTCGCAGGAAGCAACAGACAGACCAGGCCGAGACCTTAAACAAACAAAAATTAATTATGTTTCGATGCGAGAGAGTAAGATACAGATACAGATACAGACACAGATACAGCTACAAAATAACCTGGCGTAGAGACTGTGTTGGCCTGAAAATAAAATAATTTCTTTTCGTTTCGTCTGTTTATAAGAAAAATATGTTTTTGTTTGTTTTAACGCGCTTCCTTTGCACACAACATGTGCGTGAGCCATGTGTGTGTGTGTGTGAATGCAGCGCAGAGATGCGTATCTGTTGTATCTGCTGGATACATGTGCAGTTAGCTGTACAATTACACGTACAGTACACGTGTCCATTCTGTCTATTTTTGGACATCATTTAAATTCATTTTGGTTGAGTTTTCAGCAACACATAGAAACAAAAAATTCTTTTTTAGTTGGGACGCATCTGTGAGATTCATTTTTATGAATTATATTGCATGCCTCAACTCTTTCTGGCCCCCTCTTTTTTTCGCGTGCTCTCTTTTTTTTACTTTTCTTTGCTCAGCTTCATTTTAATTAGCTTGACATTTTTTTTTTGTTTTTTTTGGTTTTTTTTGTTGGTCTCGTTGATTTTCCGTTGCCTTTTGCTGAACTTCGTCTGTCTGCATGCGGTTTTTAGGGTTAACAGCGCGTAGATTGATATCTTCAAGTTCATTAGAGTTGCAAGTTGCTTTAATTGGAAATATGCACAGATCTTAAGCAGCAGCAGACGGAGCAAAAGGAGCAGGCCTCGGTTTTCACTCGAAGCAGCCGACTCGACCCGCACACTTGGGTGAGAATTAATGATGCCTGACTCTCGACGCGAATCGCTTCGCTCCTGTTGCATCTCTCCCATCTCGCATCTCGCATCGGAGTTCTGAATTCTGCTTAAACTTGGGCATTTCGTTTTATGTATGTGTACACACGGCTCGAGAATATCAACTCGCCTCGTTGCATGCTCTTTTTTTTATATATTTTTTTATAAGGCTGTGCCTGTTTTTATCCTCTGGTTTTGTTAACTGATTTCAACGGAATCAACAAACATTTTGCTGCCCCCCTACGAGGCAGGTTTTAATTAAATGATTTCTATATAAGGCATATTTGAAATGTTGCGTTTTTATATAAAAGTGTACATTGGGTTTGTGTTTTAGATATTCCTGCCACGCCCACCTTATGTCTGACAGTTGAACATATAATTATTTATAGATCTCCTTATATTATACATAATTTTCTAGATGCCCTTAAAATCAACAATGTTCTTTATAAAGAGTATTCCACAGTCGAATGTCTTTAACTGCGCATTTTTATTAGATTTGGATTTGTTTTAAACTGAAATGTTCGGCATGTTGCTGATATACTTTATTATTTATTTATTTATGCTCTTTTTTTAATTCATTTATTTTGGTTTTTTTACATTAAATTCTTTGTCATCTGTTTTGCTCGCACAAAAACTAATTTCCATTTAAATTTCCACTTGTTCGTGGTGTTCTGTCTCCCCCCGCCCCCAACACATAACAATAAATGCCCGCATGTCTTGTTAATTTTCATTTTAAACGTGTGTTTTTCTTAGCTTTTAGTATTTGTTCTTTAGCACAACAAACACAATTAACACCTAGTCGCTATATTTCCAGCTAAAACCCACACACACGCACACACATTTTTGGGGGGGAAAATAGAGACCATAAGTCAAACCCCTAACAAGGTGTCATTTGATCGTCGTTTTTGTGCTGGTATATCTGCTAAATGAATTCGAGAGCTGCCCCCAAAAAATATCATAGATGAAGTGAGCGAGAAAGCGAAGAGAGTGCGGGCTTTGGGATTCACCCACATGTCACGCCTATTGGATTTATAACTGACACTTTCGGTTTTTTCCCATTCATTCAAATGCAAATTGCTCAACTAGGCGTATGCTCAATATTTGCACTGGCAATTAGCATATTAAATATTTGAATGATAGAAACACAAATTTTGTGCCGTTTAGAACATGTTTTCAATTTTATTTATTTGCATTTAGATATAACAAACAATAAAGAAAAAAATGGTTTTCATAGAAATCAAAAAATAAATTCTAGTTAAAATTGACGGCGTTTTATATTTTGTATTTTAGTATATTTGTGTTTGTCGATTTTGTTTGTCTACCTAGCGTAAAGGGTGCGGCGGGGCAGCTCCCCGGTGTTCTATTACCATAATTTTCTACTTGATTTCTGACGCTCATAAATCATCATCAGTTCTCCAGTCTGTGCGGCGATAGCGTCAACAGTGCTGTTGTTGTTGTTGTTTAGGTGGTCGTCGTTTTAGTTTTATGGAATTTATCTGCAGAACGTCGGGCGGCAACAACAACACCACCAACACCACTGACGACAACAACACAAAGCAGAACATCGACAACTTTGGCGACACAGTTAGCAGCAGCAGCAACAAGTTTTGCTGTCGTTCTTGTTGTAGTTTTTTGTTGTTGTTGTTGTTTTTAGATTGATGTATCTGCCAGATACGCATGGTGAAAAATTGATAGCTTGTTGTGTCTTCAAGCAAAACGATGCATAATAAATGCCTCGATAAACAATACAAAGAATTTATTGAAAGAAAAAAAAATAAATAAAAAACATGAACAATTCAAAATAAATAATTTATATAAGATATAAGATAGCTACTAATAAAAGAGAGAGAGAGCGAGTAAGAGAGAGACAAAGAGAGAGTCAGAGAAAGCGAGCAACTGAGGGAGCGAGAGGGATTAAAAGAGTAAGACAGTAAGAGAGCGAGAAAGGGAGAGAGAGAAAGAGTTAGGGAAACAAGAAATAAATACAAATTTTTAAATAACACACACACACATCACTAAAATCACTAAAAAGCCTGCAGGCATTCCTTTAATTCATGAGAATCACATAGAGAGTTCTTTTCCGTCTAGGTAACTATTTTTATTGGGAAATACTATATTTGCTCCTCTAAAAAGCGCTCAGGGTTCAGTGAAATACTCAACGAGTGATGCTATGAAATTAACATCGATAATCATCAATGCATCGATATAAGAAAACATTGTTGACATAGATTCATCGAAGTTTCGATATTTTTTCACATCACTACTAAAATCGAAAAATATAAAAAATAAATAAAAGGCCCTCATAAACAAAAAGCGTTTAGCAAAATGCCATTAAAACGCAATTTGACGCCTTTTTGTTGAATAAAGACAAACAACCAGTTAAATGTTGACTATGGCTTAAGTCAAAGCTCCAAAAAAAATTAAAATAAATAGAAATGTTCGCTGAAATCAAGTTTCAAACTATTTGAAGATACCGAAAATGCGTGTAAGGAACGCGCATCTTCAAAGAGATCAGAGAACAGAGAACAGAGACATTGCAATTTTAAAATTAGTTGGCACAACACTTAAAGATACACACACACACACACACACACATACACTGAGCACCTGTTGTTGTTGTCATTTATTATCTAAATAAATCGTCATATGAGGAGCGTGTTTTGTTTTCTTTTTGGTGGACTGGCTAATTGCTGGGCCTATTCAAACGAGCCGAGACCTCATAAATAATCAGCCTAATAGCCGGTAAACAAAATATTCAAATAGCCCCGAAAACCGGGGAAAAACAAACAGCCCAAGAAAGGGCCCTTCCCCCCGTCCATAAAAAAGAAATCGGTAAAGGCAACAGAAAATTATGATCAATGCAATCATGTCAAATTGATTTCGGTTTGGCCCAAACCAACCGCAAGCCATCAAGTAAACTAAACCCCGCATACTTGTAGAATTCGTAAAAGGTCCGGAGGCTAATGATACGAACAGCTGAATGAGCGGAGAGCAGCCAGCGAGAATTGAAGGAGCTGCAAAATAAATCAAACAAACGAGCCCAGTCAGAAACCAATAGCCAAGGCAGAGCGCGCTTTGATGAATTGCAGCACACGGGCCCGCTGACTTGGCCAGTTTCAGTTGATGGACGATTCGTGGGCAAGTAGCTCGTCCCGTTGCCTCTTTCCCTCTCCTTCTCTCTCTCTATCGCGCTCTCTTTCTTTCCTTGGTGCGGACACAAACTGCGGGCTCACATTGCCCTCTTGTGGTAAAAATTAATCAATATGCTGCTGCGGCTGTCGTTGTCGTTGTTGTTGTTGTTAATTTTGTTGTTATTGCAGGCTGCTCATGTTATTTAAACAACACGGCAGAAGATTCCAAGCCAGAGCCATAGGCTGAAGCGGGTAGCGGGGCAAAATGGTTTTATAATTATAAGGGTCGCGTTCAGGTTGACTGGAAATTATCGGTTGTCCAACGAGAGCTCGTTGAAGGAGGGCTGGGCCCAATATAAGTACGACTTGTTTGTCAATAATAACGCGCAACCCAAAAGACAATTCGCCTGCTCAATAATTAGAGGCACATAGCCCTGGGAAGCAGCCCAATACGCGGCTCAATTACAAATTGCAAATTGCAAGCTGGTGAAGACTCCTCCAAGCAGGCAGCTTCAAATGCTCGGAAGTACTAGTTTGGGTTCTTCGAGTGAATTGCCAAACACGTAGAGCAAACATGTTATTAGAGGGGCACGATAATATAATAGATCTGCAAAGGAGCTACTTAAATAGGGGTGTTCAAGCGCCTGCTTTCGAATGTCTTGTGAATCGAATGCAAATAGTTTATGAATATTAAAAAAACGCATTAAAATCTTGAATTATAAAAATAGAATTTGTAAATGTATTAAGTACAAAAAAATAAATATTTTGTAAAATAAATATTTTGTAAATTCTCGGCCTTGTTTGTGCATAATAATAAATCTAATGATTATAAGGTTTAGTCTCATTACAAGCATTGTAAATAAACTATTATTGATTATTATTAATTAAAAATATATACTTAACACTAAATCAAAACTCAAAATATCTTGCATTGAGTTCTCCATTTGGGTCTTGGATTTGAAAATGCCGTAGTTAAAAAACGTTTCCAAAACAAGAAAAAAACGTTTTGTTCTCAGACTAAGAATGGTCTCTACTTGTCTCAAGTACAAAATTCTTGGCTGCATAACAAAATTTACCTTTTTTTGTCATTTTCATAATTTAAAAAAACATACATAATTTTGATTCAGTTTTTGCCAAAAATACTCAAACTCAAACTGTTAAATTTGGTTAAGAATTTATAACAAAACAACTGAGTATTCTTATATATATTCTTCTCAACGAAGCTATAGGGTATACTGATTAGATCTTTAAAATATTTGCTGCCTGCCACTATTAAAAATGAAATGCACAGCAGACATAAAGATGTGTTACACATTTCCTGAGATAATCATAATTTTATTGGTCTGGCTATAAATATTCAGCTAATGCTAGCTGCTTGAGTTATAATTTACGAGATTTGTTTATTCGTTTCTTGATATTTATAAACAATTTCGAAACATTTTTAAAGCATTCTTAAATAGCAATTGTTGTGAGCACAAGTTCTACTCTTTCTTACTGGCTGGCAAATGCAAATTAAGAGAGCAGAAAAATATAAAAACTGTGCCGCATTAGTATGCACATTAGCGTCCAGATGACAGCTGGCCAGCGGAGTCGCAAAAATGTTAAACAGGATACCAAATGACAACTTAACTCTGTGACAAGTCAACTTGTCTGACTAACTGACTGACTGACTGACTGACTGAGTGTCAATGCGCTTGTCAATAAATTTTGTAGTGAAATAAAAACAACTTCAACGAGATAATCCGCACAATTAAGCGGGAGACACCCAAAAGCGAATTGAACAACTTGCCAAAATGGAAAGAAAAAAAACGTAGAAAAAACGTTAAGACTGGTGAACACAAATTTATAGCCAGGCCAAGAGTCAGGCACGCAGGCCAGGCAAGAGATCGGCAATAAAACAGCCATCGAACAAAAACATAATTTATGATCTTTCGGGGCAGGTAGCGAGGAACGTTTGTAAAATGATCACCTGTTCGTCGGTTCCTGCGGGCCAAATGGAGGAGGAGGAGGAGGAGCAGCGAGCTGAGTTGAGCCGAGATCTGCGGGCGGTAAAAGCAACGAGCCAAATGACAAAGTCAAAAGGAGAGTCTCGTCTGGCATTTGAGTGTCGCCACAGCATGGAGTCCAGCTCGGATCCTTGGTGTGTGACAGTGCGCAATATTTCGAATTGCAATGTGCGGGTTGCAAAAACTTAAAAAGCAAAAAAAAAGGAATAAGAGAAAGAGAGAAAAACTGCGCCGCATGATGTCGCATGTTCAGTCGGGCAGCAGGCAGTCTCAGTTCCAGTTACCCTGCACAATCCCAGTCCTTTCATACGTGCCATTCGACTGTTGTATGTAAATTGATATTTTATTTAATTTTTTTTTGTACTTTTTGCGCTGGGCAACACCTTTGGCTACTTCCGTTGCCGTTGCCGTTGCCAGCGTTAACCTTGAGAGCGTCTGTCGTTAAAAAGCGACTGTTTCTTATTTTTATTGTTTCATTTAACTGAAATTTAATGAAATCATTTTGTGGCCACGTTCGTGGACAGGCAAAGCATCGTGGACTAATAAAAATTGTGTGCGTTTGCCGTAAAAATCAACAGAAAACTGAAATAAAATATTAACGACGACGACGACGACGATCCTCAAACCTGTTGCACTGATCGCCACTAACATGGAAAAGGTGTCACGTTACGCATAATTTATGACCACAAAAACTATAATTTTCCAAATGCCAACGACACGCAACGCAATCGCAAAGCAAGACGAGATCCAAGAAATAAAAAGAAAAAAAAGAGTCTTTCCAGCATTTGAAAATCGTTGTCCCGGCAACAACATGACATGCAATGGGTAATCGTTATCGTTATCTTCATCTCTATCGAGTCATCGGCTCAAAGCCAGATTAATGAGCGTCCACTGGTTCAGGTAGTCTTTCTCCTCAGCTCTGCTCTTTTTTTTTGTTCGTTTTGTTTTGGCCACCTGTAGCTGCAGCAGCGCTTGCCAACTTCACTTGGCCCCAATAACTTTTGAGTTCCCCGTCCCCAGAAAAAATGAAACGGGGCAGGGCAATGGGGCGGCTTCTATAGAGTCTATGGAGTAGTCGTCTGGTAGTCGCTACGGCAGCCGACTTTGACAACAAATAATGAAATAATGTTCATGGCAGCCACGCACAGAGATAAGATTTCAGTTCTCTTTTTTTTTTTGTTTTTGTTTTTTGACAGCAATATTGATTCGAACGAAAAACGAAAATACGCGTAGTATAACGAAAATACCAGCAACAACAGAAACAACAACAACAACAGTCAACAAAATCATCGACGACGCCGCCGCAATTTTTTCTTCTTCTTCTTGCACTCTTTGTTGGGTAAACAAAGCCCAACGGCACGCTGGAAAAACGAAACTAAACGAAATGGAATGAAACGAAAGGTGAGCAACAGTCGATTTGGTAGGTAGGAAATCGAAATCAACAAAAATGGGCAGAGATAAGGCGCAAGCTAACACACAAAAAAAAATACAAAACACAGAAGAGGAAAAAATATGCACAACAAACCGAAAATAAAACGGTTCAAGTTAAAGCGGAAAATGGATTGAATTTCAAGCCGATGTCGAATGGATTAGGAAGACTAGGTGGAAAGAAATTTAGTTGTCGATAACCTAACATACATTTTAATTTTGAAAACCTTGTATAAACCGAGTTAAAATTTTAGTTAAAAAATGATACTGAATAATAACCATATCAAAATATATATATCTGAACAGACTGAACAATCAGCAGTTAATTTCTTCAGAATTAAGTTGTATGTTTAAAACTTAATGTTAATTCAGTTACAAGTTGAAATTGTTTGGGTAAAGGAGAACGCCCTAAAGAAATTGATGGAATTATATATTATTTTATTTTAACTGTACTTCAACAAATTCACAACTATTCCAAACTTGAGATTGAAATGTAAGACCTCGTATTATTTATATCTTATATATCGAATTCCTGAACAACTTATAGGTCTGACACATTTCTTCATAAATATAATATGTCCCTTCGTATTATTTTCAAGATTTTATAAACATGTAAAAATGAGTACTGCAATTTTAACAATTGACAACATGTTTAGGTCTCAGATATATTTCAAACAGAAAATCATAACTCAAATGAAATTACGATATAGTAAAAGTATCTTAAGTATTTCTCATTTCAGTGCACTGACACATGGCAAATTATGTAGCGTTAACTGATTGACAGCCGCTTGGCGGATTCTCATTGGGCACAGCGTGGCCAAGAGATACATTTGTATCTGTAGCTCGAAATACAAGCACTTGGTGGCATTTTCACTGTCACTGGCTACGCACATACCTGACGTGGCTGCTGTGCGATTTGTTTTTGCTGATGGTAATCCCAAACTCTGGTAATTAAAAAAGCAAGATGAAGGCGCCGTGCAACTGTCCGAGTTAATCCAATTTCACGACAAACACTGGCACAGCTATAGATACATTTACTTGCAGATACACTGCACAGTTGGATACGTTGGCTGCTGTCGTCTTTGCAGTTAATTTGACTTTATTTTTGGACAGATTTTTTAATTAAAATTTCATGTAGCGTCCAAATGTTGTTGAGTTATTATCTACACAGCACCAGACATCATGAATACACTCACGAATCGAGTCAACTAGTACTCAGCCATTCGGATAGGTGTCAGGCTCAAGTAGACAGGCGACAGCTCTGCCCCAATCTCGGACGGGGGGAGATGTGGGACCCGGCCGAAGCGCCAAAATCCAATTTCAGTTGACGCTTGTCGTCGTCATCGATCACAGATCACCCAATGGCAACAACAACAAGCGACAAATCTTGTTTTTGTTTTGGTTTGTTGTTGTCGTTTTTTTTTCTTTTCTTTTATAACACTCACACGCACATAGTTAGAGATACAATTTGTATTTTCATAACTCGTTTTGCCGCTCTCGAAGACGGCGAAGACGACGACGGTGACGGCGACTCCGGCGCTTCTTGTTATGATGCCACTTGGCGGCTGTTTTATTAACTTCTTTTTAATTTATGACAGCCTTTATTTGTTGTATTTGCTGTGTTTCGTCTATTACAAAACGAATTCTCTTTTCTTTTTTTTTTGTTAAACAAATTCAAATGCAGCAAATGCTTGTGTATCTTATAGATACGCGTATAGCAGCAGCGTTTACCGTTCGTTTATGCTGTTTTTGTGTATTTTCAATTGATTAATTGAAGTTTAAAAGGTGTAATTAAGGCGCCGCACTAAATCGCGCAATCGCTGAACGGTACCGAGACACAAAGAACGCGACACCACCAAACGCTGCGATCGCCGAAAACAAACTGAGGCAACGATTCAAAGCGACGCTGCTGCCAAGCGGCGAGAGCGTTGAGCGCTGAGAGTGCTGAGCGTAGAGAGCGCTGGTATCAAGACAGTGAGAGCGTGTGCGAGGCATAGTGCACGAGAAAGGTTGCGCAAAGAACGGTTCCGTTACACGACGTCGAGAACCAAAAGTTATACGTACAATACACAAATTGTTTGCGCAAAAATAATAATAAAATAAAACTATTTTAATGCAACTTGTCATAGATCCGTTTTATCAGTTCACAACAATTATTAGTTCACTGCAAAAATGTTATTCTTTGTCAATTGCAACGCAATGTAAACGATTCACAATCCTATTTTGTGACGTCACACTCGCTTAAATAGTGCTCATTTGTTTTTGAGCCGAATAACGGAACTGTTTTGTACTTTACCTTTAGATCTCCCAATCATGCAAGTACAATGCGATAAATGTTTGAAAAAAGTAAACAAATTGCGAACTGTGCGTGCAGTTTTTTTTTACACTTGTTCATGAAGTGAAATGAGTATATTGGGTTTGTGGAATATTGAAGCAAGAGACTTTTAAGCTTGGAATATTTTTGGTCAGATCAAGTAATTGTTCAGTATTAATTAACAATACAAAATAAATATACACATAAGCATATTAAATGTTTTATATTAAAACATTTTAAGCATTTTGCCGATTTCTCTGATTGTTTTCAAGTTCACATTCACTTATTTTTATTTCTTGTAGATATGTGTTTATATGTATTTACATTTATATCTGATGCTACCCTACAGTTTTATTCTTGTTGTACTTGCACTTTCTCAACCCCCACATTTCACCGACTCTGCGACTGGGTTGACAAAACTGACTAGATTGACAGCTTTACCCATGGCACATGTGCTGCATTTCGCATGCCGAAATCGGGCAGCAATCGCAGTCCCTTCGTCCCCCCCTCCCCCTGCCCCGTTCCCGTCTTTAAACACTGTCTGCCACAGGCATTTGTCTGGGCATATTTTCAGGTTTTTCACTCTCCCCGGTCTTGACGCTCTCTGCTGCGTGAGAATGCCTGGCAATTTTGAAATGATTTTCCAGCAGGAAACGTGCGTTCCTCCAGCCTGCACCCTGCTGTCAGTGGGCAGTGAGGGAACTGGTGGTGGGTGAGGGGCTGCGATTGATGATTGAGGCACGTTTCGCATACAGGGTGCTCTCCAAGTCTCTCTCGCTCGCTCTCTCTCTCTCTCTCTCTCGCTCGCTCGGTGCACTCATTAAATGCGCCCGGGGCCTATCAGTGCATGATAATCACAAGAACTAACCCATCGCGTTAATTGCAATCCCTTCCTGTGCACGCTCAACGTTCAATGCTCAAAATTTGCTAATGAGCGCACGTACCAAGCGTTCTGCTCTCTCGCGCGTGTTCTCTCTCTCGTTCTCTTTCTTTCTGTTAGTCTCTCTGACGCTCTCTGTCGCAACCGGTTTTCAGGTTTTTATCTGCTAAGGGTCTTGTTAAAAGTAATTCGTAACACGTTGTTACCAGATAACGCCGCCAAGCTGAGGGTCTCGCGGCGTTGCGCTCCTAACGAGTTGCTGTTCCCAGTTGCCCAGTTGCTGTTACTGTTGTTGTTGTTGTTGTTGTCTTCATCTGCTGCTTGGCTTGTTAGGGTCGTTCGCCTGCTAAAAGAGCGATTTAGAGGCGCTGCGGAGAGGCGAACTCAAGATCAAGGCTGGTTTAATGGGCAGCTCCAACGAGCCAGGCTCACGTTTTGACTTTTGGCTTTCGACAGACGCTGGACTTGGCTTCGTTGCCGGTTCAATACACCCTGTGTAGCTGCAGGGTGCCCCGCGCACTGTGCTCTGATCGTGCAGCAGAACGTGATTGCGCTGGACCCGAACAGAACGCCACTCGCCAGCCGGTTTGCAGCACCACATGTGGTGCTTGTGGTGCTCGCTGTGCTTCGAGGCTATGAGTGACTTTGGCTAGTTAGGGAGTCGGATGTGCAGACATGGCAAAAATCTCATGTTTATATGCATTTCGATTGTCGCTGCATCTGCAGGAGAGATGCAACCAGCCCCCGCCAAACACCAACAAACCAACCAACCAACCAACCAACGGACCAACGAACCAGGCCAGAAGCAGGCAAATCGTGCGCTTGGCCGCTAATGAACTTACAATGGGTCGAATGTTTGACTTGCCAGCGAGTCGTGGGGCTGGCCAAAAGACGTTAGGCCTTGTTGGTTTGGCTTGGCTCACACACACACACCGACACCCACACGGCCCTGCTCGGTCGGATTGGCGATTTGTGCAACGTGAAACATGAACTCGCCCCGTGATTGAGCGACAAAATCTTTGGTCGTGCTTCAATCAGTTGCTGGCTGGGCCGCTGGGCAGTAACTCAGGTTCAGGCTCGGGCAGGAACACTGCCAATGTCGATGCCATGATCATGATCAACAAAACTAACAAGAGGTGTTGCTTCTGTCGTTGTTCGTTGCAGCCAACAACAACAACTACAACTAAAACAACTACATATCTGGCCCATGCATCAGCTCGTCAGACTCGAAGCCTGATCGTGATTTTCCTGGGTGGCGACTGTGGCATATACCTCTCTCCCTGTCGTCTCTTGTTCCACGTCCACTCGATGATCGGCCGATCTGATTGTCTGCGCTTTGTTTGTTTCTCGTCTCGTCGCAGCAGCCCAAGGGGAATTCGCCTTAACTACTAGTCAACTGGCAAAAAGGAAAAACAACAACAACAACAACAACAAGCAACAAGCAACAGGCGCTCTGTCAATGCTCATTGAGGGCACCAGCAGAGAGCTAAACAGCTCACTTCGCCCGAAATCGGGACAGACGGACACTCATTGGTTAGCCGTGGTCTTAGCCCGCTGGTTAGGTGGCAAGATGAATGCTCGCTGGGTGGTAGCCGAGCTGCTCAGTTCAGCTGACAAATCAATTGAAGGCTGGACTGTTTTTAGTCCAGTTGGCCAGTCATGCCAATTGACATCGGATTACAAATGAGCCATCAATTTAAAGCTCATAAATCGTTGAGCAAACATCAGGATTCCACTGCAGATCAATTCAAAACCCATCAATCTTAAGTTGCTGCCACGAGAAGCGATGGAGATCGATCGATAGCATCAAGGAGAACAGTTGGACAAGAGATAAGAAGTTATGAACTTGTACGAATTAACTAAAGGAGGTTTTTGTGATTCTTTTTTTTTTGATCACTAAAATAAGCTCCTTAAGCTGCATTTAACAAATGATCGTTCGGTTATAATAAAAATCATAATTTATGATCAGAAAACTGCATAGTTATTTATCGTTAAGTCAAAACAAATATTGTAAAGAACTTTACGATCATACGCCCGATCATTGTGAACAAAAGGGAAGATCTCTTTGCATAGATGATCATAAAACGTAGTAATAAAAGCCATGTTTTTAGATAGGCCTAGATAAGATCGCCTTGTTAGAGAACTTGTTATGTAGATTATCTCGCCAAAAGCCGAAGATCATAGAACTAATGATCGCACACTGTTGGCGAGGTCGTTAAATAGATCAAGGCAACTGATTTCAGAGAGATCAGCTTAATCATGTCAGCTTCAGTTTCAATTTTAATTAATTGCCAACGTCAAAGCTTCAGTACAATCTGAAATTATACACAAGAATATCAATGCCATCGTTGAGCAATATATATGTATATGTATATATTTAATATATATGCGTACTGGACATTCCGATCGTGTCATTGGCCGTGCGTGTTTTGCCGATTCCACAATCAGACAGACTGTCGGACAGTAGCGCCGAGCAATTAATGCCCCACTACAGATCCCATTTTCCATAAATAAGCAACACGATTTATGGCATAACATTATTATAATAACATATATATATTCTTATTATTAGCCATTATCATTATCGCAAATGTTCGTAAAATAATACGAAACAACAATTGTCAATCACGCGACATTACTTATCAGAGGAGATATAGATGGGTATCTGCTGCAAGCGGGCCAAACTGCATTTCGGATCATAATAAACCATTAAAATAATTAAGATATAACAGCTCGTCGGCACAGTATTTCCCGTAATGAGGGCAATAAACGAAAGAGAGAGAGAGAGAGAGAGAGAGAGAGTGAGAGGGGGGAGACAGACACAAATAATTCACACCAGTTTACAGAGCCAAGCAAAGCTAATTATGGTTAGTCGGATAGTTGGGACTGCTTCTACAGATAGATAAACTCATGTCAGGAGACCCCGGGTCCGATAACCCGCATAGATAAGAGTGCGAGAGTGGCCCAAAAAGCCGACGACGAATATGAAAATTTATTGCCAGCTAAATTGACAGGCACAAAATATGTGAGGGGGGCACACACAACTTATTGGAATTGCCACGTTCCATGTGTGACACACACACTCACACACACACACACACACATAAAGTACTCAAGCTGTGGATATATTAATATTAAATAACATAAACATGCCAAAAAATTGCCTAGTTGTTGTCGTAAATTAGTGCATTAATTAGTATTAGCTGTAAGTCCAAATTGCGGTTGACCAGGCCAACAAATGTGGGTTGATTCAGTTAGCCCAGTTGCCAATTCATTTAGCTAAAACACAAATAAATACAAAACTAAAACATGTTACGAAATTTCCAATCGAACAAATGAGCACAACTTTGCGCAAACTGTGCGGAACAATTGCAGTGTGGCAAGGAATGTGCAACATGGGGCATCCAAAAGGGCAGCAACAAGAAATCAACCAACTGTAGCAGCCAAATCGAGCGACAACTCTGCCAAAGTTAAAGCCAAAGCCAAAGCCAAATCCAAAGCAAAAACTTTGCTAAACAGGGGGCAGGGGGCAGAGTATGAAGAAGTTTCGCCAGGGTTTTAGGTTTGGGGTTAGGTCGTGGGGGCCAATGCAGTTTTCGAAATCAGATAATAACAATGGAAAAGGAGCGGGAAAGGAGATGGAGAAGAGGAAGAGGCAAATGGCAAGCTGCAAGTTGGCGCAGTCACAAGAAAAAGCAGCAGCACTTTGACCAACTAGAAACTGAGCAGTTTATCGGTCAGAACAACAACAACAACAACTACACACACACATGCTATATCGAGCTATATGCCAGTCGAAAATTATACAAACGATATAAAACTTTCAATGCGAGCAAGCTCCAGTTCTGTTCCAGTATCGAAATCTGGCAGGGGTCTCTTTTAGAATGGAGTGGGAGTTAAAGCGTCTTGTTTTTACATTAACTCGAATTGTTTGCAGTTTGTTTGTCAGTTCCTATATTTTTCAGTTTTTTTTTTTATTTTTTTATTATCAAGTTGTGCCACCCAGGCAAAAATGTGTGCTTAAATTTCCTACACACGTCTTTTTGTCCCGCTTGTCGTTTGCCGTTTGAGTTTCGCATGCATTTTGGTTTTCAGCTCTAACAAAAGACAAGTTTTTTACAAAGTTTACAATTTGCGTGTGCCTGGGCGTGTGTGCGTGTGTGTTTGGGTGTTTGGGTGTGTGTAAGTTTTTGCAACCAACAAATTTTACCATTTGATTGCTTTTTCATTGTTTTCGAATAGATGCTTTGAATGCCGGAACGACACTTGGTTAGCTCGTTTGGAGGCTGGGGTTATAAAATCTATTGAAGTGCGACAATATGAATACGAATCGATTAAAATCATATTTATGTGTTGTTTAAGGTGTGGTGAATGCACAGCCGAAGTTTTTCGAATATTTGCTAGTTATCATCATTATGAAAAGTTTACAACCTGAGCGAATTACGTGTGTGGGCGTGAAAAACATATATATTAATTTTGTACTAGTTAATTTTTCAAAAATATAATACAAATTTAACGATGCACAAATATTATTAACATTATTTGCAAAATTTTGTTTTTAAAATTTTTAAGAATTTTTTAAATTAACTATAAATCATTCTTGATCACATAATAAGCACACTGAAAAAATAATGAAAATTTATTCATTGCTTGAAATTTCTTACTTTAAATAAGCGAAAAACTTTTTTCATTGAAGTTTAACGTTTCAAGTTGAAAAATTTCTTATTTCGGTTCGCATTTCCAATGTTTGTATGTTCAAAAAATTGTTGTTGGTTTTCTCTGAGTGTATTTGCATGCCACATGCATTTGCACAGCTGTTTCAGAAATTGTGAGTTCACTTAACACCTCGCTGTCCTGTCCAACATTTAAGTGGAACTCTCCAAAGTTGCGTCAGACTAAGAAAGAAAACTGACCAAGAGAAAGAAAGAGAGAGGGAGAGGGAAGCAGAGTTATGTCAATTATGCACACATTGACCTCCGGGCAGTTCACAAACAAAATTTGGGCTTAAAAGGAAACACAAACAAGAAAAAGGTTAGCCGGAATTCGGAACCCAAACATCCTGTGACCATTAGAAGACGCAGTCGCGGTCAGCAGTCAGAACGACACGACGGCTGTCAAGGTCATCCAAGGGCCGGTCATAAAACAAAAGCAAAAACAACAAGCCGAAAAGGGTTAAATAATAAAATGACCTTTTCGCAACGGTTTAGCGCCTACCGAAGCCGAAGCCGAAGCCGTAAAATGAACTTTAAAATTGGGAAATAGAAATTGAAAATTGCCTTGGCTGCACTTGAGCTCAATTTGAAGAGTCGTTTTGTGCTGCCGTATTTGATTTTCATTCCGATTTTGATTTCTGTGTTTGGTTTCTGTTTCTGGTTCTGGTTTTGGTTCGTCGCAGCCTTCAATTTATTAACCTCAATATCAATTGTGGCGCATAAATCACGATAAAAGTAAATACGCGCTGTGCATATTTCACAAAAAACCGAAACGAAACGAAAGCAAACCAAACCAAACCAAACCAAACGAAACGAATTCATTTGGGCGCAGTGAGCGTTGAGCTCACAGGATGTAAAAAGGATTGTGCAGGCAGTGATTTTCAATTTAAAAAATTGCACGCAAAAGCGCCACAAATCAAAGGAATTGACTTTGCCAGAGAAGAAGAGAGAGAGAGAGAGAGAGTGAGAGGGAAACTGAGTGGGTATTTACAATAAATTTCAATCTAAAACTTAACTAAAGGCAGAGCTTCTGTTTTGTTCTGTTCTGTTCTGTTTGGTTCAGTTGGGGCGTGAAGTTCTGTAAAGTAGTGCAAAATGCAAAACAAGCGAAGAACGCCGGACCCCGCCGGGCCCTATGACTGGCTGGCCCAATACACGCCGCAATAAATCTCAATTGAAATGCTTTTTGCTTTGCTCTGCTCGCTTTTAGTATTATTATAGTATTATTTTCGTTTTAAGTTAAGTCTTTTTGTCTCTCGCGCTCTCTCTTTCTCAATGTTAGTGCTTAAAACATTTACAGCGCCTCCTGTCGAGCGCT
>SCDS01000749.1:0-10431 GCA_004149465.1 Drosophila nigromelanica
CGGCGGTATCGCTGGTGGCGGCGGCAGCGGCGGCGATACGTCAAAGAAGCCTTTAACACCAACGGGGACGACGCGTGTAACGCGCTCCAAGGACGCGGCGCAACGCACAGGTTCGCCCATTGTGCAGTTCAACAACAACAACAACAGCAGCAGCAGCAAGCGTAAAGCTAACAACAATCACAGCAGCAACAATAACAACAACAACAACAACTGCAGCAGCACCACCAACAGTGATTTGAAGTCCTTGGAGAATCAAATGGGCCTCAGCGCTGCAGCCACACACACAAGCACAGACGGCAGTGCAACCTCCGCCTCCGCATCATCCTCAATCAGCAGCAGCAGCGACGCGGCAGCAGCACCGCCAAAAACCGCCACCGCTGTTGCCGCTGCCGCTGAGCACAACAACAATTGCAAGGATAACTCAACGGCCGAGCTCTTGGCGGCTCTGACGAGCGACTTTGAGGAGGCCATCTCAGCGGAGATTTGTCTGCGCAAAACACTGCCCGACTTGAGTCACAGCAAAGAGCAGCCAGCCGAAATGAATGCGGCAGCATCAGCAGCAGCAGCAACTGAAGCAGCCGCAGTCGCAGCAACTGTAACAAATCCAAATCCAGTGCATTTGCTTGAGCCCGCCTCCATCGCAGAAGCCGAAGCTCAAACCCAGTCAACAAGTGCAGCAGCGGCAGCAGCAGCAACACCGCCACCACCACCACCAACAACAACAATAACAACAGCAGTAGCAGCAGCAACAACACCATCCATCGCAGATTCCCTGCAGCGTCTGACGGAACAGGAACTAATGCCGCCCAACGTCAGCAGCTCGGCGCAGATGGTTGCTGCTCCTGAAATCCCCGATAATCTTGAAGGTAAGCTAAAGACCTATAACAACCAAAAGCGTTCACATTTTTCGCAACATTTTGTAAACTTCGCGGCTTGCGTGACCGAGCGCACTTTTCGCGGAAAATTCTAAAGCCAGCGCACGGTCGCGTTTGCCAGTAAATTCGCTTATTTGTTTTTCCTAAAAGTGGCTTGTGTTTATTATTTTCTTTTTGACATGTTCAGTTGGAAAATTTAGGGCAAGCAATTTTTATATCAGCCGGGCGAAACTGTAGCTGGTTTTGTGTTTTCCTTTTTCGTAATTTTTATTGTTTTTATATATTTTCTTTTTCTATTTGGTATTTGTTTGGCATCACCTTAACATTGAGTCAGTTAACATTTCTGTTGTGATTTTTGTAAATCATTTAACTAGTTGTTTCATTAATATGAAATTATTATATCGAATCAAGAAAAATATGGCTAAATACTCCTAAAATATTTCCTGCGAATTCCAATGTTATTGAACATAACAAATGCATATTAGAAAGTTGAACAGCGAATACAGAGATTATTTAGGCAATAAAACTGTTAAGTAGTGCGTAACAGTAGATTAACAGCTGGTACTTAACATAAACATAAACTAAACGAGCAAACCAACATAATTTATAGTTAACAGCAAAAACAACAAATTTATTGTAAAACAATTTTCTGTCTATAATTTTTTTTCCTTTCAAATTAAACATATTATGCACAAACTGTTAAATTTACAATTATTAAAGCTGCTCATTAACTACATATTAGTAAACTGTGTTAATTTTTAGACAGCTAATCAACGTAATCGTTAAAAAAGAACAATTATTTGAATAGTTCATTATTATTATGAAAGTTTTATGTTAATTTTTAGCAAAAATTTTGTATATGCAGTCTTTAAAAACACCATAATTTAATTAACAGTTAACAGTTCTTTTACATATCAAGCACCTGTTAAAGAGTGTGTGCGTCATTTTCTATGTTAGCAAATGGTTACTGATAGGGCGCATATTTGTATTGTTTTGTGACATCACATAATACCCCAATTAAATAACATATTAATTTATATATTCACATTCACAGAACGCCTTAGTCAACTGGATGGCAGTCCCAGCCTTGTATTGCCGCCCGTTGTGGACGGCGGTGCGTCAACGCTTGAAGCTAGCGTTGCGCTGCCGACGACGTCCACCAGGCAATTGCAGCAGCAGCAACAACTGCAACAGCAGCAACAATTGCAACAGCAGCAACAACTGCAACAACAGCAACAACAGCAACAACTGCAACAGTCAGAGATACTCGCCTCACCACAGCATTCAACGGTTGCGCGTCAGTCGGGCGCGCAACTGACGCCACAAAGCACGGCCAGCTCGATCAATTTTCTTAGGGATGGCGCCGCTGGCGCCGTGCTGGAGGATCAGGATATTGAGGAGGTGCTGAAAGCGCTCAAAACCCTCGACGGCAGCCACGTCATGCAGGATGCAATATGTGATTTCAACTTCTTCAATGAGGAGTGCTTCCCCTACAGCGAGGAAGAGGCAGCTATGGCGCCAGCAACCAACACTTCTGGTGGAACAGCAGCAGCAACAACAACCGGTGCACCTGCAACAGCAGCCGCATCAGCCGCAGCATCTGCTGGCCACAGCAGCAGACATGAGCTGGATGCAAATGCCAGTTGCAGTGTTGCAGTAGCAGCGCCGCCTCCGCGACCCTGGCAGGAGACATATGCCGAGCTGGAGCAGCAACAGCATGTGCTCGCCCAAAAAATGGACTATTTGCTGCAGCGCATCCGTAAATTTCAGACACGCCACATGTGCCGGCATGCCAGCGACGAGGTTGGCGGCATGCTCGAGTGGTCGGCGCGGACTTCGTATAAGGCAGCGCCGGCGGCGCCAGTGCGCAGCGCCAAGCTAACCGAACAGGAGGACACCGTGCTATCGATTGTCTCCGGCCGGCCGGCCTTCGGCTTCTGGGAGGAGCAGACCAAGCATCCGCTGCCCGCCAGCCAAATGAGCAATGTGCTGCGGCACATCGAGACGTCGGCGCGTAAACAGCAAATCTGTCATACAATTGGCGGTGGCTCCGCATCGCTGGCATCTTCATCGTCCTGGTACAGCAGCGGCGCACAGCCGGGCAAGCGATCGCGCAAGCCGCAGCCGGTGGATGTCATCGCCGGCGCCGCCAGCAACAACAGCAACAGCAATACTACATCTGGTGTTGGTGCAGGACCGGATGGGCTGATGACGCCGCGTGCCGATGAGATTGTGCCCAATTTTGATAGCTATGTGACCAGCGAGTTGACCCATGTCTCGGGTCTGTTGCACACCGAAATGCGCGAGGTGCAAAATGCCATCGATTCGGATGCCACAGAGTCGAGCTCTGGCGGCGAATCAGCCGATGAGATGGTCAACTACAACAATTCCCAGCAGTTATCGTTGTCGATGTAAGTGAACAAAATGTTAATCCGCATGCTAAACTAATCTATTAAATTGTAATGCTTGACTTTGACCCAACAATCATCTGCAAGTTTATTAATGTAGTATTTTTATTTACTTTTTTGCATCATGCATGTTAAATGCGAGTTGTTAGATTATGTTTGATTAACAGAATGTTACCAAAGCTTAACGTAGCATGTAAATATAACATGTAATTTAAACACAGTCCTTATATGTTAGTGCCAATGCGAAATATACCTTAAATATTTAAGAGCCGGTTGTAAATGTTAGCATGAGCAATTAATTTACAAGAGTTGAACATTTAGTAACAAGGTAAAAAGAGAGTTAGATAAAGACAGTTTTACTTTCATATAAATCATAGTTATAAAATAATGTAATTACAATAGAAGATCGACAGTCTACTCAAATATCTTCATATTTTGTTAAATAAAATGTAATAATTATGTAATAATAATTATTACGTGTTTGTTTATGTTGAACTTCTCTAATATACAGTACTCACTCATTAATTGAAACTTTGAGGATTCCAAACTAGCTAAAATACCAAATCAGCTTATATTTATTTTGTTTTCGTATTTATATTTACATTTGGTATTTATAAAATGTTTTCAGAAGATAGATAATGTTACCAAATAAAAGTACCTCAAAATATTTAAGCGACTACTGTTTATTATTAACAAACTTTATTTTTTTACTTTAATGTTTATTAGAACCAATACCCTATCTTCTCTTTATATTAGTCTTTTATATTACTTATATTATAGCAATTTTACCCACACTGCCATATGCATTAGTATACAGTAACTTCCTAGAGCTTCTGTACAAAGTTAGTAACATCTTGCTTTTAAATAACAGCGTTTTAACATTGTTATAAATAACATTCGATTAAATCGCAATTACTTCAAAGTAATTAAAATATAATTATCCTTACAATTGCTGAATCAAGTAAATCATTGTAAATGTAGTTTCCTAATTTTTCCTATAAAAACCAGAATAATTACTTTAAAGTAATGAAGTAATAAATTATCAATACGCAGTAATTTGCATGTAATTCTCTAGTTAACTAGTAATCTCGATTTTTTTTTTAACATCTGCTATTTTTCTAAAATGTATTCATGCCATTTTAGACCACGACGAGCCGTTTGGCGTTATTCGAAAGATCGGGCTAGTATAGCGCTACGCTGGTCTTCGTTATGCACCCAGGTGGCCGATTTGGAGATGAAGATACGCCAGCATCACGACGTCTACAACGATCTGTGTCGCAACAAGGGCTATGTGCTACTGGATACGACGCCGGCGCCAAAGAACGGCTACAAGGGCCAACAGCAGCAACCGCAGGCGCAGCAGCCGGCGCAGGCAGATCAACTCGATCCGAATCCGGATCCGGCCGCTGGCGATTGGTTATGCAGTCGGGCACGTCCCCTGGTGCTGTCCGAATTTCGGAAACGCAAACTCTTCCAGACGACGAACATGCACACAATATCGAAAAAAGCGGCCAGGCCGAGCAACATTAAATGCGGCTGCCAATGGCCGCAAGTGCCGTGCACGCTGTGCACCGGCCGGCCGGACCCGACGGCGCCCCGAGATCTGCCCGAAACGCTAATGCCACAGAATCGTGTCGCACTGCTCGATCCCGGCTACCATCCCGTGCTGAGCTTCACCGATGGTGAGTGTTTTAATTTAATATGCTCTTTGGTCTTTTTTTAACCCGCCCCATTTTGTTGCTGCAGATGTTTGCCAGTCGGTGCATTTGGAGGCGATCAGCCGCCAGCCGGATTGGCAGTATCGGGTCATGCGCAGCCAGGCCAAGGCGATCGTCAAGAGCGTCTGGAAGGCGGAGCGCGAGGCGAACGCATTAAGCGGCGGCGGTGCTGGCGGTGCCGGCCGTCGGCCCGGCGAGACGGCCAAGCGGCGCTATGTCCGGCGCAAAGAGCGCAACAATAACAATCAAAATAACAACAACAGAAGCAGCAGTAATAACAACAACAACAACAACAACAATAAAGAAACAACAGCTACACAAAATAAAAATAATAATAATAACAGCAACAACAACAACAACAACAGTAGCAGCGGCGTTGGATTGATGGATAGTGGAAACGGTACTGGTACTGCTCCTACTTCTTCTTCTTCTACGCCTACTACAACGCCACTTGTGGCCAACAGTAAATTATTGTAAACATGACAAATTCGATAATTGATTATTAACATAAAACAACAACAATTTGCATCTTCTTTTCTTTTTCTTTTCTTTTTTGTTCTTTTTTTATTTTGTTCTTAACGCATTTCATTTATGTTACACGGAACATCGCAACACACACACAAACACAACAACAACAAACTGAACAACAACAAACGAACAACATTTGTTTTATTTTGCAATTTGTTTTCGTTTTTCTCTCTCTTCGACTTTATTTGTGGCTCTCGTGGACGCCGCAGCGGGCAAAAGGCAGCAGCGCCAGTTACCGCTGTCTGATGCACGCCACCAACAGCAGCAGCAGCAGCAACAACAACATCAGCAGCAGCAGTTAAATATCAACTCCACATTGATCTCCGGCAATGGCAACGGCGCTAAAAAGTCACGCAAATCCGCAACTAACACACAACATCAAACACATTCAGCACGACACAACATTAACAACAACAGCAACAATAACAACAGCAGCAGCAGATTTAGCAACCAACAGGGCAACGCTGGGGACAACAGCAACAGTCGACTTGGCGGCGATTCGCAGTGGGAGCAGCAACAACAGCAACACAGTCGCCGCAGTTCCGCCGAAACCCACGGACATCGCAATGAACGGTAAGTGGCAAGAGGAAGAGGTGCAGATAAAACCTAAATGTAAATATGTGCAGCTTCAATTTGTGATATTTCTCATGAAATTCTGATCAACAGAGTTCGAATCCCAGAATATCATATACATAATTTGTATATGAAATTAATGTGCTTGAATGTCTGACATAATTTATAGATAGCTTAAATGAAAATGTTGTTTATATAGATTGCATTCAATGCATTTTCGCTGTTGCATATACGGGATAAGTACTGTAGTTTTGTCTAATGTATAGACCATAGAAGTAAGCGCTATTTACGGTGCATTGAGATTTAACTGCATTTAAAACAAATCCATTTTATGGTCAGTTCGCTAAATATATTGTTAATAATTAATTAAAGTTTATCTATAAAGAGTTATATCGTTTTTTTTTAATTAAAATTTTCATATAAGAAACTTAAACTAGCTACCTATATTTCAAAATATAAAATAATTGTTAAAAAAGGTATCTTTATATGTTATAAATATAATCATAATAATTGCTGAGTTCGGTTCATCCTACGATTCGAATCAATGACTGTCTTTTTTTTATTCAAAAGGAAAAAGTATTTTCTTTTTTTTTTATGAAAATAAAACATTAAAAAATAAAGTTGGTTCGGCAGATATTTTTGAAACTAAAAAAGTAAAAGTAAAAGTAAAGGGGCAAAATGTAGCAAAGCAAAAAAAATATTTTTTTTTAAAACTAACTATATATTTGAATTCTATATTATGGAATTATGAATATAAAGAAGCATTACACAAAAGTAAGACCTGATAAAAAAAAATAATAATAATATTAACTCAATCCCATGTTTAGGATATCAATATTCTTTTAAATAATACCGTAATTTCTTAAGTTTACATTATAGACACACGTAATTCAAACTATTTAACTTTTGGTTTAATTTTTAAGTCAATGGGTTATTTAGTATATAAACTTATTATATGGGTTTGAAATTGAATTTCCCTTTTTCTTCTACTGTTTTCATCACAAGCACATCAAACTAATGCAATTTTCTCTAAACTAAACCCGCAGCTCCACTGAACGACGCAGTCGCCTCATTTATGATATTGACAACATCGTGATACCCTACAGCATGGCCGCCCAGACGCGTGTCGAAATCTTGCCCTACAAGGAGATCCCAACGCCCCAGTGAGTAGATAAATAAATTGCTAATCAAAAGCCAGACAATAAACATGCTTGTTTATAGATGGCGCATTGTTGACGCCGACAATGAGAAGAAGCAAAAAACAGGGAATGAAGCAAAAACCACAGAGAAGCTGAGCAATGGTTGTGCAGCGCAAGCGGAGGCGAAGAAGGAGACGCCAGCAGCAGCAGGAGCAACTAAACCCACACCAGCAGCAGCAGCAATTGCACCCACAGCAGTAGCAACAACAACAGCAGAAACGGCAACAACAGCAGCAGCAACACCAGCAGCAACAACAACAGCAGCAACAACAACAGCAGCTGCAGCAACTGCACCCACATCAGCAGCAGAAACTACAACCGCAGCAGCAGCAACTACACCCGCAGGAGCAGCAACTACACCCGCAGAAGCAGCAGAAACTACTTCCGCAGTAGCAACAACAACAACAGCACCCAAGCTAAATAACAACACACAAAAAGAGTCGCCGGCTAAGTCCGCTGACAAGCTCAACGGCGTCAAGCAGAAGCCACCACTGCCAGACTCAAGCGAGCAGCCGCTCATCAATGGTCTGCTCAATGGCAAGGTGGAACCGGACCAGCACCAGCAGCAGCAGCAGCCGTTGAAGCTGACAAAGAAGCAGCGGCAGCAGTTGAAGCTGGCGAAAAAAAAGTCCCTCAATGGCAAAACCAAAAAGCACAAAAATAAAAACCCTGTGAATAATATAAATAAAACAAGCACAACAGCTGCAACAGACAAGCCCAAAGTTGAGGCTACGGAGCCGCCAACCAAGCGACCAAAGCTGCAGCTGGCGGCGGCGCAAAAAGCATTCGAAGTGAAACAGCCGCTGCCACCAATAGTAGCTGCCGTGGAGGCTGAGGACGAGGTGGAGGACATTTCAGATGAGGCGTACATGGTGCGTCATCAGCGTGCGCTCATCGAAGAGCGGCGTCGCTTCGAGACATTCTTAAAGTTTCCGTGGAGCACACGGTCGCGGGCCAATCGTCGGGCGCACAGTCGCGCCGATTCGAGCGGCGCCAACACACCCGATCCCGCATCGCCGGCCGCCTCCCATCTGGCCGGACCGACCAATCCAGACAACGAGGGCAGCATACCGTCGCCGCTGGCGCATCCGCTCGATGCGCTCGCCACGGACGGCGAATCGATGACAACGAAGCGCCAGGAGCGCCGACGCACCACATCCAGTAAGCTAAAGGATCACGAACGGCGCAGCGCCACCCCAGACACCAGAGATGTGAGTATGATTAAATGTTATATTGTAGATAATGATTATGCTAATCATTCAGCAATTGCAGCTGGATCCGCCACCATTTGAGCCGCTGCAGTTTCCGCTCTCCGACGAGGTCTATCAGCGCCTCCTGGCCGAGATGTACGCCGAGCCGAAGGAGCCGCCAATGCCAGCGGCGCCCGTCAAGCGCACCAAAAGCAAATCGATCTCCTCAAATGGCGGCGATGGCAGCTCCACCGGCGGCAGTCGGCGCAGCAGCAAAGCCAAAGCCACAAATGTCAGCAAGTTGGCCCAGTCAACAACAACAACAGCAACAGCGATGACGACGATCCGTCTGAATGGTGGCAAGAAGGCAATGCGTGGAGCAGCTGCACATCACATCAATGGTGGCCCGCATGATGGCTATGACGATGGCATTGACTATGCGCCAGAGGAGGAGAACGATGACGATGAGGATGAGGAGGAACTGCTGCTGGAGGAGGACGACGATTTTCATCATCTGGCGCCACCAGACGATGATCAGCTACCGTCGAGCAAGGCCAACGCTGCCACTAATGCGTACAACGCCAGCATCGATGCTTATCTCGGCGAGCACGACGCACTCGACGATGAGGAGTTGGCCGATGATCCGTTTATGGACGATGATCCCAATGATCCCGAGTGGAAGCGCAGCGTTGGCGTGCGACACGAGCGCATGCGCAAGCGGGTTTAAGCAGCGTGTGACGAATAGATAGCAGCGAGTAAGAAACGAGTAACAAGCAGCAAGTTTTTCCAGTAACGAGAAGCTAACAAGTTGCGAGTAACGAGCAACAAGTTGCAAGTTGCGAGCTGGCAACAGCGAGTGGAATGTAACGAGTTAACGGCAACAAGTGGCGAGTGAGAAGCAACGAGTTGCAAATAGCGAGTTGAAACATATAAGAATCGCGAATCGCAACTAGTTGTGAGTTACAAGTTACGAGTAGCCAGCAACGAGTGTCGAGTATTGAGTAACCAGCGTGTAGCGAGTGTTAATCAGCAAACCTAATCCAAAGCTATTAAGATCATGTGAAATGAAATTTTATTTTTAAATACTTGTCAATTTTTTAAAAAATGTTCGCTGCATAGCCAACTACAGCGAGAAAAATAATTTTAGCTTGTTTTCAAAAAATCGTTTTCGTTTTTTTTTTTTTTTTTTTTTTTTTTTTAAAAAAAAAAAAAAATTTCCACACTCAACGCGAAACAACAAAACTGGCATTGCAACATATTTTTAAGCGATTTTTAAGTTATTTAGTTCTAAAAAAAAAAGAATACAAAAACACAACATGCCACACACACAACACAACAAATACACACAAATCCAAAACTCGTGAAATACACAATGTAAATAGAAAGCAAAAAGGAAAGAAAAAGAAAAACGAGCTAGACATTAAGATATATATATATGTATATGTATGAAACTAATGGATAAAAATTAATGATAATGATAATAATACTAAAATAGTTTAACACCCACACACAGCTCGTTTAAAGTTAAAGTTTAGGTAACAGGAGAAATGAAAACAAAGGAAAAACTCACTTGGGGCTACAAGCCAAAAGTGCGCTACGATTAAAATCTATAAATCTATATATATAAATATATATATATATTTTTTTTTAGAACTATATATATATATATATATATATTAAACTAGTTATAGAGGGTCGTATGATCACAAAAATAGAGATGAAGAAAAAAAACAAAAACAATAAACACGTTAATGTTGATTTCTAAATGTATTTGCGCACCACAAAACAAAAAACAAAAACAAAAAAAAACTGTACATTTTTGCCGTTTTAATAATTAAAACAAAACAATTAATATTATCTAATATTAATTAAAACGGGCGAGATCTTTAAGCATATCTAAAAAAGATTATATCTATATATATACATATATATATAATGTA
>SCDS01000749.1:10669-35669 GCA_004149465.1 Drosophila nigromelanica
TATATATATATATATATATATATATATATATATACATATAATATAAATATAATGTAAATTGCTATTGTGTTTTGATGAAAACTCACAAACTTTATGTAAAAGCCGTTAATTATTTGGAAAAGTGAAATGTGTATATGCAAAACTAACTAAGGACATTAAAAATCAACCAATACAAAAACTCTATATTCGTAAAAATAATTAAAGAAAAAACTAAAAAAAAAAAAACAAAAAAAAAATCAACAAACATAAATCACACTTGTTTTTTTTCTATTTTACTTTAATTGGCAACACATGTTGCATTGGGGGGAGAAAATCATCAAAGCTATCTGCAAAACTGCGCAACATGTCGCTTTAGTTCTAAACCAATCATTGAGCAAGCAACAAGATGCTGGTAAAAAGCGCGCGCGCAGCAACAGCAAATCAAATTCTGCTTTGGCTTATATTCCTCACCCACTCCCATTCTCACTCCTTTCCAGTTATCCCGGGCTTTGCTGCTTGCACTAATTGCAACGCTGCAGGCAACAACTGCAAAAAGCTTAAGCGCCATGGACCAGCAGCGACAGCTGACGTTGATCAGGCGCGCACAGGAGCAGCAGCAGCGCAAGCTGCTTAATGTGGAACTAAAGCTCAATCAAGTGCTCAGCATGTTGATCTCTTGCACGCACAAGGAGACCGCTGGAAGTCTGACCAATGCGCTGGCACGTTGGGAGAGCGACAGCAATAGAACACTGGCTGAAATGCAGCAGAACGTAAAGAAATTACAGCTCAGTTTGCTGGCGAGAGAAGAGCAAGCGACTAGCCTGGAAGAGATGCACTCGATGCTGGCGCTGCTGGTGTCAAAAAGCGAAAATACTCGAAAATATGTTGAGCACAAGGAACTGGAGGAAGTGTCAGTGGAAATGAAAGCAAAGGCAAGCACAATAACGGCACCAGCTGCAGTGGGTAAGTCGTTTCGATAACTAAAGAAAAAGTAATTTTTACTCACCAGCTTCTCATTTGAGTGCTTTACTTAGATTATTTCCAGCCCGCTAAGGCGGATTGCTCTGAGCTGGATGAACGGCAGCGGCACGCGAAGGGTGTCTACAAATTTCTGGAGCCCGATCTAAATGAAATGCAGCGCGATTTCAATGAACGCTATTGTGTCTTTGCCACAGCGGGTGCTGCCTGGACGGTGATTCAGAGACGTCATCAATTTGGCCAGGAGAGCTTCCAACGCGGCTGGAACGAGTATCGCGCTGGATTCGGTGAATTGGCCGGCGAATTTTGGTTTGGCAACGAATATATACACCGACTGGCTTATCGTGATGACTTCGTGCTGCGCATCGAACTGGAGGATGTGGCAGGCGGACAGGTGTGGGCCGAATACGAGCTCTTTCGCCTGGACAGCGAAAGTTACAGCTACCAGTTGGAGATTGGACAGCCACATGAGAATAGCAGTGCATCCGATGCTCTCGGCTTTCACAATGGCATGGCATTCAGGGCTTACGGCAGTGATGGAGCCTATGATTGTGCTGGTTGGTGGTTCGATCGTTGCCCGGAGGCCAAATCCAATTTAAATGGAGCGAGTATTATTTGGGGCAAGTGGCACAATGAGAATAAATGGATAACATCGCGTATGCTTATGCGGCCACGGCACTTAAATTCGTTAAATACCGATCAGAATTCGACGTACAGATTTTAAGTTTTCAACTCATATTCATATTTCTTGGCACGTATATTGGCATACTGCTACAAATAAACGTTACCGCCGAGTTGTTACTGCAAGTATCGCTGCTGAACGCATCCAGCGCAGCACAGTATCGATGCCTTACACTCAATTTTCATATTCGGTCACACTGCAATTTTGCAATAAGCTAGTTTTAAAAGCAAAATAAGCTATTTTAACCACTTAAAAGCACTGTACCAATACAAATAAAAATAAAACAAACCAATGACAATAAAGTTGCGAACAAAAACGGCTACATTTAACTAAATTGCTATTTCACAATTTCTGGTATTTTCAATTTTTTGTTTAATGTATCTGCCAAATCTCTTAGTATTTAGTATTTCTTTTTTAGTGTAATCAAGTACGGAATTTACAAACTTTTACCTTATGGTCACACAGTCACTTGTTCGTGTGCGTGTGAATGCGATAGCAGTACGGCCGAGTGCAGCGCGACTTGCAGCAAAAGAGGAAAAAATAAAAGAAGTTGTCAATTACAAAGCGGAGCCTGCACCAGAATACAAAAGAAGCTTGTATAACAAAAAGAAATAAAAATGGCACAACGGAATGGTTAAAAACAAAAGCGAAATATTTGCGGCGCAGGCAAATTAACAACAACAACAATAACAGCAGCAAGGGCAAGAACAAGACGCTGCCGCGGCCACTCCTTTTGTGCCCGTTGTCTCGCACCAACAAAAATTAAAATAATGTGCGTGCGTGCGTGCGTGTTTACGTGATTGTGAGTGTGTTTTAATTGAAAGAAAATTACAAATTGTGATTACTGCATTTAATTAAAAAAAAATTGCTAGCAAATTATTGCAATAAAAGTGAAAATTCTGCAATACAAAAATGGCAAAGTGGGTTTTTTGTTTTGTCTGCAAAAGCTCAAGCAAACTTAACTAGAGATAAGCGAAGGTGCGAGCGAGCGAGCGCACATTAAAACATACACGCACACATAACGTCTGTAACTTCGTGAGTGTGTGTGTGTGTGTGTCTGTTTATGACTCACGGCTGGCCCTGTGAGTGAGCGAGTGCGAGAGAGCGCTACCTACGGCAACAAAACAACAGAGAAATACAAAACTACAACAACAAAAGAAACGCTTCAATAGAATTTTCCAAGTTGAGCGTAACTAAACGCATTTGAAGGAAATTCCGACGTGCAAGCAAAACAAAGGCGAAGCAGAGATTAAGCGAGGCAGATTAAGCGACTCATAGGAAAGAGAGAAACAAACAAAAAACAAAGATGAGTTTCACCAAATGGTTCAAGAAAAAGGAGCAAATCTCCGAAATCGGTGCACCCACAAATTTCCAACGGCACTTTCATGTCTCACGCAACCAGGAGACGGGCGATCTGGAGGGCCTGCCCACGCCCTGGGTGCGCCTGATGAACACACAAATCACCCGGGACGAACAGGACAAAAATCCGGATGCCGCCTACCATGCGGTCAAATACTACAATTACTCCATTAAGAAGAAGGAGCAGGAGGTGTTCAAGCCGTTCATCACCGAGGACGTGATACACGAGGAGTCCAAAGAGATTGACAACTATGTCAACTACAAGAACAAACACAAATCGCAGGATATCGATAAGTCCGATGATGATGATGGCAGCGGGAGCGGAAGCAACAGCAGCAGCAGTGGCTGCGGCGGCAGCTCTGCGGCGAACAGTAACAGCAGCAGCCTGAACGACAGCAGCCAACAGTCGGTCATACCCCTCGACGCCCTCAACGAGGTCATCAAGGAGCTGGAATCGAATTTGGGCCGGGAAACGTTGAAACCGATCGGAGTGCATCCGAGCAGCCTGGAGCCGGCGCAGCCGCCGCCGGTGCCGCCCAAGAAATCGCCACATCAATTGCCGCCCAAGCCACAGATCAAACCAAAGCCCTCCAGTGTTATCCAGCACAAGATCTCGCGTGATCTACGCTCCCTGGACGGGGACCAGCACAAGATCAACACGGACACGATCATCATTAAGGCTGCCGCTGCGCCGGAGGGAGGTGACGGCGGTGATGTGCCCGAGGAGACCATCCTGCGTCGCTCCAAGGAGAAGCGGGCGCAGAAAACCGATGCCGAGATCTATGATGAGCTGCGCATCATCTGCAATCCGGAGGATCCGCGCGAACGCTACAAGACCACCCAGGAGGTGGGCAAGGGTGCCTCCGGCATTGTTTTCATCGCCGGCGACAGACAGACGGAAACCCAGGTGGCGGTCAAAACGATCGAGATGAAGAATCAATCGTCGAAGGATCTCATACTCACCGAAATACGTGTGCTCAAGGATTTCAACCATAAGAATCTGGTCAATTTCCTTGACGCCTACCTGCTAGAGCCGGAGGATCAGCTCTGGGTGATCATGGAGTACATGGACGGCGGCCCCCTCACCGATGTCGTCACCGAGACGGTGATGAAGGAGCGCCAAATCGCCTGCGTCTGTCGTGAGGTGCTCTACGCGATTAGTTTCCTGCATGCCAAGGGCATCATCCATCGCGACATCAAGTCGGACAATGTGCTCCTGGGCATGGATGGGTGTGTCAAGGTGACGGACTTTGGGTTCTGTGCCAACATCGAGGGCGACGAGAAGCGCCAGACGATGGTCGGCACGCCGTACTGGATGGCTCCCGAGGTGGTCACGCGCAAGAAGTACGGCAAAAAGGTGGACATCTGGTCGATTGGCATCATGGCCATCGAGATGATCGAGGGACAGCCGCCGTATCTGTACGAGACGCCGTTGCGTGCGCTCTACCTGATCGCGGCCAACGGACGGCCGGACATCAAGAGCTGGGACAAGCTGAGCCCCAGCCTCCAGGACTTCCTCGATCGCTGCCTCCAGGTGGAGGTCGATCGTCGCGCCACCGCCGATGAGCTGCTGCAGCATCCGTTCCTCGACGACTGCAGCGAGGTGAAGGCGCTGGTGCCGAACATCAAGGCCGCCAAGAAGGTGCTCCGACGGAACGTATAGTTAATGTGCAATCAGCAGCAGCATCGGGCTGCCAAAGTGCTCTTTGCGTGAGTCGCCCTGTGGTGAAACCCGAAAACCCTCTCCAACACCCTGTTTTTCGTGTGTTTCCCTAACGTGTATATTCATTCGAACATCTGGAACAAAATGCTGATTAGTCTTTCATTAAAAAAAAATAATTAAATAATACAAAATCTACAACAATCGCAACAAGTCGCGCTTTTGATCACTTTAATCGTAAGAATGATCACTGTCGTCTGTCTCTTTCTGACGCACGCATTCTACATCGCTGGCCGAGAACAAACCAAATTGGTAAGTTTCAAAATCAATTTAAATAATATAAAGAAGGAAGAGGAATAAATGTTATATATCCTTTTTAATAATATGTGAATATAAATAGAACTGCATTTAAAAATGATGTGTAATATGATATAATAATATTATGAAATATACATCATCCTAACTTTTCCAACCTCTTTAAATATCTTGATATTAGTTATAAAAATGCTTTATAATTTTTATTGTGTTGACTGTAATGCTTTAAAGTCAAAAATTCTTAGTACATTTTAGGAAACATTCTGTACACATTTTCATTTTCGGTCAAAATGTAAAATGGAACTGGTTGGACGAAATTTGATTGATAAGTTTATTAGCTAAAATATACTTATAAATCCAACCCTAGTTCACATTTTCCACTCATTTTCCGCGACTTGGGGTGAATTTTATATAAAAATTTTAGATATAACAATAGGTTACAAAGGAGATATACTTAAAAATATTAAAGTGATTTTAATGCTATATTGACTTTTTTAAATCGTCTTTTGGGCCAGCGCAAAGCAACAAACAGGTTTTCACAATTCAATAGAAAAAAATTCAATCTTTCGCATCAGTTGAAAAACATATGAAAGGGGAAGGTGACTTTGTTGGCAAAGCGTTGTACAAGAGTTTAATGAGTTGGCCTAATCAGTTGCTGCTTGATAGCTGTGAAAGATATTAAACTCGATCAAGGTCTCTTTCAAGTTTATACGAAATATTTGTGTGTATGTGTGTGTGTGTAGTCATATGTGTGTTACATATATTTATGTATGACAAAACACATGCCTTGCGTTTTTTTTTATCACAACAGTTGCATTTGCATTTGAATCATCATCATTTAATATGCCAGCAATTTAGTTGTGTGAAAATTATGCTTACTCAATTCTGATTGAGTTTACAAATACCGCATAAAATAGTTGTATAGCTTTTTTGTAGGGTATTCACCATCGAAGGGCTAACAAAATCCGTTAATACATAAACAAAACAGTATATATTTTCAATTTAAATTGAATCAATATCAAGTGTATCGGTTTCTTGTTTAATTGCTTATCGGTTATCGGTAATTGCATTCTCATATTTATTGCAAGAGCATTTAAGCTGCGACTTGAGCTTTTCTTGCAGCTAGCTTTAATGCTGAAGTCGCAAGGTCCATTAAAAAAGTAGCACATACACACTGGCACATACACACACACACTTACAAATGTGTAGCAGCAACAACAACAATTACGCAGCTAACCAACCAGCCATTAAATACGCTCGTTCGCATTTCCTGTTGGACAGCAAAGAAAAGACGTTGTTTGCCAAAAAAAAAAAAAAAACAAATAAAAATGTACAATATACAAACTCATACATAATAATAATAAAAAAACTTTCAATTCACACATTGCGTATCTTACGCAGACAGCAACACCTACACACTCTACTCTGCCTTGTCTCTCTCTTTTTCCCTGCGTTATCAAACAGCACAAAAGCAAACGCGCACTTCACATAGATACATATATGCTTACACACACATTTATGCGAATTTAAGCTATCTTAAAATCCCCACTGCTTTTATCAAAATTCCTGGAACCTGCGCTGGCATTTTGATTTTGATAAGCGCAACAAATGGAAAGAAATAACTAAAACCGGCAGCGATCTTTGTCTAGCCAGTGCCAGTGTTGCTGTGCAGCTAATTGTCGTAACAGTCGTACGCTGTAAAATGTCTCCGCTATTGTCTGTCTTTCTTTTTGCTGTTTGTGTCTGTCTGCCTGCCAGCATGCTCATGCATTTTTTCTTCACTCACCGCCATCCACTTATTGAATTTAATTGCTTGCGCAGTGGCGGCGACCGCGACTGGAAGAACGGACGTCGCGCTGCGCTATTTTTACGCTCTCTCACTTACTGTTTCTGTGCGTGCTCTCTAGCACGAATGTTCGTTCACTCACTCTCACTCCCACACACACACATACTCACTTAAGTGCGTGCACTTTTCTACCGGATCTTTGGCTGTTTATTTGTTTTATTAGCAGCAAATACTTTTGCTTTCCGTTTTGCGCTGCTACTCCCCAATGGGCAGCAGATAAAGGTGCTCTCTGTATCTGTGTGTTTGTGCAGTGTCACTTTCCGATCGCAGCAGAGTTTGTTGTTTTTTGTGCTTATACATTTTGAGCTTTTGTTTGTGTCAAATGTCTTAGCGACGACAACAATGAATGATAATAATAAATAACAGTAACAGCCGTGGCCGCACAATGAATAATCATTTTGCAAATATTTAACTCAGGAAATCAATATGGGCTTTTAAATTACATATGCCATACACATGTACATAAGCATGCATGTAAATATAAATGTATTTATGTACATATACATATACATATTTGAGCTTGTATGCATTTCCAGTTTGGCTGCGCGTCTGCTGCATGCCTTTTTGCCGGCTGCTGCTGCAGTTTTGTTGTTGTTGCTGGGAGTGGCGCTGCTGGGGCCAAAGTACAATTTCCAGTCTACGCGATGCGTAAAGCCTTGTGAAAGGCCCTATATATATACAGAAATATATACATACATGCACATAAATATGTGTGCTTGTATGTGAATTCATATACCTATCCACAATGGGGAACTTTAGCACTTGTTTTGGCATATGATGGCTATGATTATACATATTTCTTATGCAAAACGATTTTGAAAATATTTGTAAAATAATACCGAACCAGTTGCTAAAAAATGCAGAAACTAAACCCGAACAAAATTTAATGTTTACTAATATTTATTATTTTAACCATATAAAAAAACATGTTTACATAAAATGCTCCAAATTCCCCACTGTGCGAATACTTTTGACGCTTTCTGCAAACGACATTGAACGGCAGCCAATCATGTGCATACATACATATGTATGTACTGAATGCATGTTTGTATATGTTTTAGTGTATTTTGTAGTTTTAGTAGAAGTTGTTGTATTTGCCCATACGCCCAAATAAGCAAAGCAATGACTAAACCCAATTTCAATGTGCGTTCAATTTTTTAAACGTCGCGACGGGCGCCCCTTTTTGTTAATTTCACCTTGCGCGCAAAAGGTTTTACGTTTTGGTTTTTCTGTTTCTGTTTTGGCTTTGTTTCGTTTATTGAACCATATGAGTCTCATGTCTTTGCCTGTATTTGTTCTTGTTATTGTTGATACGCGGAATTGTGGATGATTCACTTGCTGTGTATTTCGGTGGATGGGTGAACTTCGTGTTGTGAGCTCGTTTTTCATAACAAACATGGCAACCGAACCAGAGCGCTCCCCACCGCCTTCCTAAACCCATCACCACATTTGTGCGACATTTTGCATATGTATCACGCAAATGTGCTCAAAACAATATAATAATTATAATTTTTGCTTAATTTATATGTTGTAACATTACGTATGTGATTACAGCAGGATTGTACGCTTTCAAAGCATGCGACTCACTCTTCATCAATTGTATTGTTGTTTTCTTGTGTGACTTATTTAACCAGATCCACATGCATTCCACATGACACAATACACAACCGCAATAGTAGCAGCAACAACAACTACGGTGACTGAGCTTTCATAGCGGTTTTCAAGTCTGCAATGATATTTTTGCGCCCACTCTCTAAACTAGATCATGTGGAGCGCTCTTTTTGAGACATAAATCAGCTGCCGCTGCCTTCTGCGCTCATTTTCGTACAAAAATGAGCTACAGATAATTGTGGACATAACTGTGTTTATACTGTGCATTTATTTATGAAAATAAAGGGTATATTCATGTCAAGTATATAAGAGCAAGATGTAGCAAGCTGTAAAACTCAGATGTGCTCAGGGAACTAGCCATCGGTAAACTTCCATGTGGAAAGCAAGTAGAATCACTAGATTGCATATGGAATGTAATTACGGCATCGATACTTCTTGACATTTGCATGTAGCTGACGTAGAATGAGAATATTCACAAATGCATATTCATTGTTAAGCCCACTTCCGTAAGGTTTATATTGTGTCAATGGAAAATTGTGCGGAAAATTGTATTGTAAAGTGAAGCGAGAGGAGCGAACTGTCTTATCTGGACGAGCTATAAATACAAACAAACAATGGGAGTCGAGTGGCATGGACACAAATGTCGCTGCCGGTTCGACGTGGCATTGCACAGTGGAGCAATTTGACTTTTTTGTTTACAAAAAAATAAATATAACAAATAAAGGTTTCCAACGAATAGATTACATTAAAAGGAAAAGAGAATATTCCTGGAATCTGAAAAATTTGTTATCGATTGCATATACCTTCCATATGCATACATACATCCGGACTCTCGTTGTCCTGTTTTGATTTTTGCAACGTTTTTCGCCCAAAAGCACTACAGTACGTCGCCTCGCCGGGGTTTTCTCATTGAAATTTAAGCGTGACTTTAGCGCGAGCGCTTCACAAGCCGATAAAATGCACACACATACACACAAATGCATACATGCACATATAAACAATTATTGCGCTGATAATTGAGTGTATGCGCTAGTGACGTGCTTTCAACGCTACATCAAAATGGAAAACAATAACAAGGCAACATTTTTTGTTTTGTATGCAGCTAGCAAACATACGCTAATAACAACAAACCTGTTGCACTGAGAGCTATGTACACAAATACAATTATAATATTATTAATAACCATAATAAAAACAAGAAAAATGAATTTAGCAAAAGTAAACAGATAAACGCAATTGTTCCATAAATCGCATAACATTGGCCAATTACTCTGCAGTAAGCTGCTCTTCTTTTTCTTCTCTCACTTACCCATCATTGCCATGTTTTACACATGTGTCGCATAGCTGGCGCTGTGTGTGTGTGCTTGTCTGTATTTGTGTCTCTTTCTCTTTCGGTTTGTCTAATTTCATTTCATATACATATAGTTTTCGGTGCTGCCAACCTAATCAGTTGCCAATATCTTAATCACATTGATAAACAGCGCAAATGTTGATAAGACAAGGAATATGATTATTTGCCATGTTCAAGTTTGAGTTTTACTACAAATTTGTAGTACAGATGTCGCTTGTTTCATTATGCAACGCTTATCGCAATTAATAAAGGTCAAAATGTTAATTGAAATAAAGTTCAAGAGTACACATGTACCTTACTAGATACAAACACGCATACATACACAGATACATATGTATATCTTATATATATATATATAGCAAAGTATAGTTATGTTAAAGCGTATCTCAATTTTATTTAATCCATTCGTTGGCGCAGGCCAGCAACTTTTTGTTTGTGTTTGTGCAGACATCATTGCAAATATTTAGCCTCTGATTAAAGTTTGGGCCATGTACACAAGAACTGCTATGTAGAAATTTCTATCGTGCATTTGTTATGTAGCCTAAAAACAGTCTGCTGAATTTGGTTTGAAAGTTATTTAAATTAGTTTTGATTAACACACGGAGCTTGATTGAATTCCTATTTGTCTACAGCTGCATTCAAATGTCACGTACGCTTTTTGCATTTAAATACATACTTATATATTGCTTCACATTTCCCAGATAAGTAGCTAAATATTTATTGCACTGCTTTAGCGGGGCATGGAAATGTTTAGCATATTTTGTATATGCACATAAAAAATCTACAAAAGAAATTATTTACAATTGTTGACTATTTATACCTTGCCCATTGGCAATTGTACGAATAATTGTAAATAATTCCAGTTCTAACAAGCAAACAAAAGCCTCCTTGTGGCATTATTGTGCTTTTGTGGGTCTTTAGGTGAATTCAATATTTTAACCTATATCAATTGAAAAGTGGGTGAATTGCACTTTGGGGCAAATGCACATTTTAAGTAAAGGTTTTCGTTTACCATTAGCGGATACGATCAATTTTGTTGTCAATTATTTTCTTCTATTTCTTTTAATGATGTTAAAAAAAATCGAAGCATCGAGATATCGAAATATTAAACTAAATATTATTAACACGATTTTCTAATCCAATGTAAAAATTTTATGCTCATTTCGGATTAACATCACTATTATTTTTTTGATCAATTTGATCAATATATGTTATGTAAATAGCAGTACTATGACTTATATTTATGCATTGGTCAGAATTTTCTACATTTATAACTTGGCCAAAAATTAACCGATTTTCATGGGGAAGAGCTTTTTGTTCATGGCTTGTATTCTAGATCAACTCTACATTTGAATGTAGAACATTATGTAAAAATTATATATTAAAATAAGAAATAAGCCCATAGTGCCAAAGTATTTCAGATAGGCATAGGTCAACAGTTTTCACCATCAAAATTTACTTGGCAACAAACAAATCTGCTTAGTCAATGATAATATTGCGATGCCAAATAATAGCCACGTGTATGGGAACTAAAAATACTATAATAATTTCCAATTTAAACCGACCATGTCTGAGTCATATTAACAAATAAAAAAACTAAACAATTTAATTTGAATAAGGCATGAGTCACAGGCCTTTTTGTAATCGATTAACATATGCAACAGCAATAAAAAATATGCTCATCTCTAATTGCAGCACAAGGCCACTGTAACGGCGCCTATCACAACAACAACAACAACAACTACAAGGCGGTAGCAGAAAGAGCCGGGCAAATCGGAACAGGTGCAGAGCAGTGACGTCACAACAACAACAGTTGAGAAAGCAGCTTACGAAGTTTGTTTGGATGTAGATTAGAGGGCCGACAGTTGTTGGACTGTTTTGCTTACTGTTTTATTTTTATTTATTTTTTTTTAATATTTTGCTTGAGACATACGATATACAAACCAACATACAAGCGTACATCTTTATCTATAAATACTTATAAACTATAAGTATATATGACTGGCTGAGTGTGCCCCTGTGTATACCCAAGCGGGTGTATGCAATTCGATTACGATAACAATTATAATTACGATAACGATAAAAATATATAAATACTAGTTTAATTATATTCTACACGCACACACACACTGACACATATGATATAAATATTAAATGATTGTATTTGTTAAGCGGATAAATGTTTACATAGTATATACATATACATAAATGTGATTTAAGCGATTTTATCAAAGCTGCATTATGCAATTCTACATAAAATTCGTCGTAGTCTCTAAGTAAAAAAACAACTAAAAAATAACATAAACATAAATTAAACATGCAATACTTGTTGTAAATTACCAAAAACAGAAAACAAAAGAAATTAAGTGAAAAAGCGTTAAAATGTGACAAATGGAAAAGAGTGTAATAAGTGCCATTAGGACTAGCTTGCAGCAGTGAGAGTGACACAACAACAACAACAACAACTAGCCAAACAAAATTAACAACAACGACAACGACAAATTTCCTAGTTATATGCAAAGCTGCAAACCGGTTCGAACCCTTAATGTCAATATTTTAAACATTTTAAACAACAACAAACAACTACCCAAAACAACAGTTAAAAAATTTCATCTGAAAGTTATTCTCTTAGAGCTGCATAAATGAAAATTCTCTATAAGATACTTAAACAAATTAAAAATAAAATATACTAATTTAAAAATATTAACCAAGAAGCTGGGCAAAAATCTAAAATTTTCCTGTAAATAATAAATATACTATTTTCCCGTTAAATTTAAAATGATGTAATAAACCAAGGTTGACTTTATAAAACCAAGTAGACGAACCAAACCTTGATGCAAGACATAGGTTCGAGCCGTGCACCAAAACAACGAAAAATTGTTTTTGTGTTTGCAGACATGTTTATGTATTCTAATATTACTACAACTCTTAACAAGTAGCAGCATTATCTAAAAAATAAAACATGAATTAGAGATCAACAAATATTCCCCCACACACAAATTCAAATGTTGACATGGTTCTATATTCCATTTAAATTAGTACAAACATAAGACTAAAGCTACAAAAGAAAATTAGATAAAACATACTAAACAACACACACACAAAACAAAATCAGAACCTTATCCCAAACAGTTGTCGAAATTCAAGTTTGCTAAGAATTGCCCAAAAAAAAAAAAACAATAATTAAATGGAATAAAAAAGATACAAAATTGAATGCCATAAACGTAGCGCACAAATTAAATGCTAATTGAACAATATAAATGCGCTGTGCTGTTATGCAACGGTAATGTGTGTGTCAAAAAAAAGATAATTCTTTATAGAGCATAAATTGTATACAAGATATGTAGATATGAGAGGCACATAACTAAAGTTAAAGTAGTTCCCATGGAAACATTTCGCGCAGATGCCAAATACAAATAGCAAAAAAGAGAAAGAGAATGTTAGTAAGCAAGAGGGAAGTGAAGGGAACAGTTAAAAAAAAAAAACAAAAAGAAAAAACAATTTTAATTTCAGAATATGTGTGTATTACCTTAGCCGAAATAATCAACGAGTTTACGTTTTGGCCTTTAATTTAGTTGAAATATTTGAATGCTCTTTTCCAGTTTCCATCTAATTTGCAAACTAGTCTCTGGCTTTTCTCGAAGCTAAATGCAATGGAAATAAAGAAGAACAAAATATAATGTGGGAAAGGGTATTTGACAACTTCGGTGCGCCGATGCTTAGCTTTCTTTACTTGTTATATACAATATATATATATATATATAAACATTTTATACAAATATTTTTATGTAGTAGCTTAATAGTCAGCGGTTTTCTTTTTAAACTTGTTCCATACACCGGACCCGGCACAGATAAAAAAAAACCAGCCAATGGCTGCTGCTGCATAACGGTCATAGTAAAAATAACAAAAAAAAATTCCTATTTTAATTCAGCGCATACTGCACCCTGTGTTTGTAATGCGAGCGCAACGATAAATGTAAACACTTTTCTTGTGTAGTATTTAGTAAATTTAAAAATCGATAAATTTCGTATTTTTAACAGCTTTTGCCTTCAGCTCGCATTACAATTGCAGTTTTTAAAGTTTATAAAAAAATAATAATGAAATAAATAAATTTACATTCAGTCAATAAGTACGTAATGCATGTTTGCATAATAATTTAGAGCTTAAATAAAGTAAAATTGATTTGTTTAGGGTCGCTTATTATTAGGCAAGGCAACGAACGCAAAGTATTTTGGTTATATTGAAAACATAGAAAAGTATTCTGAGCCAGTTGGCAGTTAACGGAAACATACCCAAACATACATAATCCGAAGCGCATTTAAATAAACTAACGAAGAATAGAAAGAAATAAAAAATAAAAAACAAAAGGCAATGATTACAATTAAAAATGAAACGAAACTTAAGTCTTTAAATGTTAGCATAAATTTTTATACGCAAATTTTATTGCAATTGTAAAAAAAATTATGAGAGAACTGTATGTCATCCAAAAAAAATTTTGATAAAATCCTTAATACGTTGTATTCATAACTTATAAAAACAACAAGCAAAGATATATATACACACATACAACAATTGGCGATATTTCAATTAAATGTAGTTAAAAATACATATTATGCATATTATATACGCCAATTCATATGCATTAAAATAATAATAATATTATTAAATATTAAGTATATACAAATACTTACTGCAAAAACTTGAAACTTGACAAACAAAATGTGTGTTTTAACAAAGGGTTCATATTATTTTCCCAGCTTACGTTTTTTGCACACAATTCCACGCAATAAGTTTTCAATATTGTTTAATGCATTTTCTTTGCTTGCATACCTAAGTCGTAAACGTATATATACACTAATTATAATAATTATAATTATTTTCTGCAATTTATTATACACATGTATTTTTACAATTAATTATGAGCGGATAGTATCAGAAATGAGTTTGCATATATTTAGTTTTAATTCACACGCCCACAATTCGATACTTCAATTTCAATACGCACAACTTGTATGTATTATTTTAGTTTGCACTGTCATTTTTAATTTGTGTTGTTAAATATATCGTTATTTACTTATTCGACCAAAGCACTTTTATCTTTCAATTGCTTTTACCAAATTTGGCATTCAATTCGCAGCAGCATTCGAAAGAAAAATACAATTGCAAAGAAAACATACCAGTTTCTTTGGATCTACCATTTAACTTAACATGAATGTTAAGCACCATGGTATGTTTATTTAAAAGAAAAACAACGTTTTCTTTGGATCTGTCATTTAAAATAACATGAATGTTAAGAATGTGTTGAGAAAACAGTTTTTATTTTAACTGTTACCAGACGTCCTCGCGGTATTTGCCCTGCGCACGCAGTTCCTTGAGCTGATGCGTGGCCTCCGCCTCATCCAGACTGAGTGCAAGCTGCAGGCAACGGCGCAGACCTTCTTCGATAGACTTGGATATCTTGGCACCATCGGCGCAAACGTACAAAACAGTTGTGGGCTGCTGCAGGAGCAGTTCCACAAGCTTCTCGGCGTCCTCTTCCAGCAATTGCTGCACATATTTTGGCTCCTCGGCCGCGGAGCTGCACGAATAGCATATTCGCAGATGCTGCAGAACCGAGGCATGCTGCCAGTCAACCAGTTGTTGCTGCTTTAGTACGGCGTGCGGCGTCTTGGCGCCCACGTACAGCCAAGTTTGGCCTGTGGCTTGCTCCAGGCGTAGCTGCTTGTGCGCCAGGAAGCCCAGAAAAGGCGCCAAACCTGTGCCGACGGCTATGAGTATTTGATTGCCAGTCAGCTCCTCCGCTGTGTAACGGAATGTATTCTGCACGCGTGGATAAACGTATAGCTTCAATGGCTCCTCCTTTTCCTTCAGCTGCCCCATCTGGGCCTCCAGCATGCTGGTCGTGACACCAGCTTTGTGCGCCCGTACCGAGTAGATGATGCGCAGCTGCTGTGCGCACTCTAACGGACTGTTTGCTATGGAATAGGGGCGTGGCAGTAGGCGCGGCAAGTGCTCCACTAGCAATGCTAGCGTGGGCCGGCAGCTGGGACACAGCTCCAGCAGATCGAGTAAACAAAGGCCGCGTTCCAAAATAAGTGTCTGATAGAGTGCGGCGCCCTGCTTGGCGGAGAGACTGGCCAGAAAGGCGCGCTCCTTGGACTCGCCGGTGCAGCTGGCCAGTGCGCTGAGGAACTGTTTAGCTGGCACTGCCTGCAGCGACAGGCAGCGTGTGAAGATCTCGCATGGCGTTGTTGCTGCTGGTATGTGGGCGGGCACTTTGGCGCTCTTTTTGGCGCAGTTCAAGGCAAGCCGGACATGGCACGTTCTGTTCGCCTGCTCGCTCAGGTTCAAGCGATGCAGCATCTGCGCCACAATTTCTGGTGCATTGCTGGGCAGTATGGCCACTGTGTCGCCGGGGTCAAAGTCAAGATCTCCAAGAGCTGCAGTGTTCAGCGTTAGTTCCACAACACGCTTCGTCTCTGTAGCAGCATCAGCGGCCACAATCTCGTTTGCCTCTTTTATGGACACTGCGGTGGGCGCACATCCGGCACGTGCAAATGGAAATTTTAATGTGTCTCCGCATTTTAGTTGGCCACATTGTTCAGACTGTGGTGTGAGCAGGCCCTGCAACATAGTTGTTATTAATCAATATTTACAGGTATTTCTTACACAAACCTGCTCTGCATCGCTGAAGACCACTTCGAGATTACTTTCTAATGGCTTGGCAGGCACATACTCAGTCAGCGTATGCGCCGCGATGTCCAGATCAAGCGGCGAATTCAATTGCTCCACGCCAACCATATTCTGATATTCAACAGTTGATAAGTGTGACCGCCCTTTGCTAGGCTGAAAAAGACAATCTATATGAGATAAACACAAAAAACGACTGCACTTAAAGAAATGACTCGTTATATTTAAATATTTTATTAAAATTTATTGATATTAAATGCTTATAAAGTCAAATTAAATTGTAATATTCGCAAACTAAATATCGTTTCTTGACAACACAACTACATTTCAATTTCCATCATCTCTATTCAGTGCTGCTGTATTGCGGCACGAATAAATAATGCAAAAAGTAAGGTTGCACAAAAACAGTTCAAGCAAAAGAGCACGATTTAAAAGAGTGTGACGTCAAACAACGGTTTGACAGTATGTTGTAATTTAGCTTGTATTCCGATATATTTGCTTTTTGTGCCAATTATACGAACCTGTACTATATTGTCATAGCACGTTTATAGCGAAATTCGCGTACATACAATATTCTAATATTGTGACGTCACAATGGTAAGAGCTCAGAATTCATTGCATAACCTGTAGCTTTCACAATCATGTGCTAGTGTGACCCCACCTCAAGTTAATAGCTCATCTGCAGACGCACAATAAACACAAATCATTGCAAACGAAATTTCGAGTACAAATAGGAGTTGAAAACAAGGTGACAGCATGGCTGAAAAGATTGTTAACGAGGACGAATTTAAGGATGCACTCAGTGATCCAGTTCCGTCCATACAGAAAGTGGTAACAAATACGCCGGAGCAAGACAAGTTGATTGATGATATTATAGAAAAGAACAGCAAGCTACGGCTGGAGGATGAGGAGGCGGGAGCCGTGGGTGGCAACGACAAGTCAGACGATGACAACAGTGGTGATAAAAAGGAGGAACTTCTGCAGCCCGATGGTGAGCTGAGCCTAGAGGAGCTGCAGCTGCAGGAGAAGGAACTGAGCGCTGAGCAGCTGGCTGCTAACAAAGAGAAGGCGGACAAAATGAAACTGGAGGGAAATGAGCTGTTCAAAAACGCTGAGCCAGAAGATGCCATTAAGGTCTACACAGAAGCGTTAAACATTTGCCCCTCCACAAACAGCAAGGAGCGTGCGGTGTTGTTTGGCAATCGCGCAGCTGCCAAAATGAAGCTGGATGCAAATAAATCGGCCATTTGCGACTGCACCAAAGCTATTGAACTGTATCCAGACTATGTTCGAGCGTTGTTGAGGTAAGCATTCAATTAAACTAACTAAATAAATGTACAATTGAAAACGAATATTTTTACAGGCGCGCCAAGCTGTACGAACTGGAGGACAGACCGGATGAGGCGCTCACAGATTACAAGCGCGTTTATGAACTTGATCCGGGTCAGCGTGACGCACGAGAAGCTATGGCTCGCCTGCCCACCTATATTAATGAGCGCAATGAGAAACTGAAAACCGAAATGATGTCCAGTTTGAAGGGCTTGGGCGATATGATATTGAAGCCCTTTGGTTTGTCCACAGCGAATTTTCAAATGAAACAGGATCCCAATTCCGGTTCATATTCCATTAATTTTAATCAGAATAACAGTTAATATCAAATGCCGCGTCATTCAATTGTTAAATTCTGAGAATAAAATTTGAGAAAACCACGTAAAGGGCATGTTGCGTTTGTTGTTGCGGCCACTTGATTCGCCAGTGTGTACATGCGAAATATTTGGCACCAGTGTGACCACTCGTTTGCTGCAGTAACAGCTGATTTTGGCACCTGCTTGTCGTACTGCAAACGGAAGAAGCAGAATCGTTTATAGAAAATTGAAATTATTTTATTTGGTTTTTTTTGCGCAAAAATTACAAAGTTAGTTACGCTTGATTGTGTGTGTAAACTCGCAACGCTCCCAGCGATTGCCACTGTGCAATTTTTAGCTCTCTTGTGTGTCAATGAGGATTTGGAATGATTCTATTGTGTTATGAGTTTTTAAATAATCATAAAGCGACTAATGATATTTAATTATTAGCGCAGAGTGTTCCCAGTTGCAGTTGTCTTGGAGCTGCTAATCATAGACTCGCACAATGTTTCGCAGTCGTAGCTGGTTTGGCGGCCCTTGGGGTGGACGCCCCAAGAATCGGCTGTCGTTGGAGCACCTAAAGTACCTGTACAGCATTTTGGAGAAAAACACAACGGTATCGGAGAGTAATCGTGGTCTGCTGGTAGAATCATTGCGTTGCATTGCCGAGATTCTCATCTGGGGCGATCAACATGACTCCCTCGTTTTTGAGTGAGTCCTGTAGTTTGTACTTTACTATGATTCAATTGCTAATTCTTTTTTTCTACAGTTTCTTTTTGGAGAAGAACATGCTCTCGTACTTTCTGCACATAATGCGTCAGAAGAGCGGCGGCTCTAGTTACGTTTGCGTTCAGCTGCTGCAGACTCTCAATATTCTTTTTGAGAACATCAGAAATGAGACCTCATTGTGTACGTAAACAAATAGCGAATAGAATTGCATAGTATATATGTAGAATGTAGATCACAGTTAACTACGCTTCTCTGTTATCGCTAGCCTTAACTGTTATATACGAAATTTAACAGTGCTGCCAGAATTCATTTTATATAACAGCAATTGACTTTAAGTGTGAATGTATAAGACAATTTAAATTCTATGTTAACTGTTATACACATTGAAAGTAGTCAAGGTAGCTTAAAGATAACAGATCTTGCGTATAGTCAGCTAGAATCACCTCTGAAAAATCAAACTAGTGTTCTAATTTACAAGCAACCCCTGTAAATGTTTAAACTTACAAGCTGCTGTTAAACTAGCTGATAACTTTGTTATATTTTCTACTTATTTAGATTATTTATTAAGTAATAACCATGTGAACTCCATAATGGTGCACAAATTTGACTTTTCCGACGAGGATGTCATGGGCTATTACATACTCTTTCTGAAAACGCTGAGCCTCAAGTTAAACACACATACCATACACTTTTTCTACAATGAGGTGTGTTCAGTTATTTATTTATTTTAATTTACTTGAATATATTAATGTATAATTTATTCCTAAGCACACGAACGACTTCCCACTCTACACGGAGGCAATCAAATTCTTTAATCATCCCGAGTCCATGGTGCGCATATTTGTGCGTACAATTTCCTTAAATGTGTATAGGGTACAAAATTCGAGCATGTTGCGTTTTATTCGAGACAAGTATGTGGCATAAATTGTTGCTCATAAACAAGCCATTATAAACTGTTTACTCTTTTACAGAACGGCAGCTCCTTACTTCAGCAACTTGGTTTGGTTTATTGGCAAGCACATTCTGGAGCTGGATAACTGTGTGCGCACAGATATAGAGTGAGGGGCTATCATATTCGTATAATATATATTTATAGTACAAAATCTTTTATTTTCTCTTCCCCACAACAGTCACCAATCGAATCAGCAACTATCCAATTTGGTTGCCCAACATCTTGATCACTTGCATTACCTGAACGATATTCTCCATCTGAACATCAAGGATCTGAACGCGGTGCTCACAGAACATTTGCTGCACAAGCTGTTTGTACCTTTGTATATATTTTCATTAACCACACCGCCGCCGCCTTCGTTGGCTGTCGTCACTCAAAACTTGGCGGCTGTGTTGAATCGAAATGTGGACATCGATATACAGGAGACGAACAATCCGCGTGTTAGCTCCGTGGTGGCGCTCTATTTGCTGTCGCTGGTCTTTCTGGTGCTGAGCCATGCGCCGCTGGTGCACGCCCTGGCCTGGGTCATACTGAATGGCAATCATAGCGTTTTCAAGGAGGGTGCTGCCGAAATACTCAACTCGTATGTGGAGCATCGTGAAGTTGTGGTGCCCGGTTTCGGTGAGCCGCACGAGAGTCTCGAACAGGCTCTGGACACGGTTGTTGGCCAAACGTCAAACAGCAGCGGGGATGCGTTTAGCGAGGATAGCGGCGTCGAGTCAACGCCAGCGACAACATCGTCGCCCACCAGCAGCGGACACATCGAAACCGTTGCCGAGGCGGCAGCCACCAGATTGCGCAACATTACTGACGAGGAAAAACAGCTGCTGCAGCAGTCCACATCAACCCAGGCGGCCTTCACAGAGCTGGCCAAGCCCTTTTTGGATACCGTATTGCAGGCACTCGATTGTACGGAGAATGATTATTTGACGCTGCTATCGCTCTGCCTCATATACGGCATGTCCCACAATAAACGTGAGTTCGACTGTGATCGAGTTTATCCTCGTTAGAGATTCAGCTTCACACCAGCTGCTCCTCTTCTAAGCTAACTCTCTCACCTCTCTCTCTGTTCTTTGCAATGCTCATTTCACTGCTTTTTGTGTGTGGTGTGGTATCAAAATCAAAAAAAAAACAAAAACAAAATATATTAAATGCTTTCCAACAATGTGTGTACATTATGGCACCCTGTACCAGATGGTATGTAACTTGTTCATATCCCCATACTAATGTGTCTAAACTGCATTCGTATAATATATTTGATATGAATATATTTTCTATATCTTTTCGCAGGCATGAAGAACGAGTGGTTTGAACAGGTGCTCTCTAAGTCTATGCGCGGCTCCTTTAGCTATAAGACGGCGTTAATCGAGAATCTGCTGAATATTATTACACAATCGAGTCAACCATGTAAGTAAACTATCCTTTAATCTAGGTCTACTATAGTATTCTCGCATCAATGCGTTTAAGAGGGTGCTTTTAATCGTATAAATATGTATATTTTTAGTATTTGTAAACATTTCTTTGATTTGGCTTCAAATCTGTTGATCCTAAGTGTCCGCTCCCATTTTATAAATTTACCCTTCATTAAATAGCTTATTTTATACATTGTTCGTCTCTCTCTTCGCTATTATAGCCTGCCGTATCCGCTTAGTTACGGTCGAGATTGCCCTGGAGTTACTGTTGACCTTCACCAAGCCCACTGCGGATGAGGCACCCTGCATAACGTCCACGCAGCAGGATTTGCTCTTCAGTGCGCGCAATCAGTCGATGGCTGTGCTGCGTAACTTTTACAAGTCTGAGGACATATTTCTGGATCTATTCGAGGACGAGTACAATGAGATGAAGAAGGCAAAATTGAAGGTGGAGTTTCTGTGCATGGACTCGAATATCCTGCTGCCGCCCACGGGCACACCGCTAACGGGCATTGAGTTTACCCGTCGCCTGCCGTGCGGAGAAGTGGAGAAGGCTCGACGTGCCATACGCGTATATTTCCTGCTGCGTCGCACATGCCAAAAGTTCTTGAACGAGACCGAATCGCTGCTGCCGCTGACGAACGAGGAGAATCTGGTGAAGGTGGAGAATGTGCTCGACCTGAGTAAGTAATGATTATTTTTATTTTGCCAATTTTTTTTATTATTTACTTACTGATTGTAGACAACAGCGACCTGATTGCCTGCACTGTTGTGTCCAAGGAGAATGCCAAGCAGCGCCGTTTTCTTGTAATTGATGCACTGCAGCTCATACTCGTCGAGCCAGACGCTAAGCTGTTGGGCTGGGGTGTCGCCAAATTTGTGGGCTTCCTACAGGATGTGGAGGTGCAGGGTGACAAGGATGATTCACGCTGCTTGCACATCACCGTGCATCGCGGCGGCGTCACCCACAATCGCACCCCGCTGCTCTCGGCCAAATTCCTGTTCGACGATCATATACGCTGCATGGCGGCCAAGCAGCGGCTGACAAAGGGACGCAGTAAGGCGCGCCAAAAGAAAATGTATCAAATAGCACAGCTTATCGAAGTTCCCGGCCAGCTGGACTCGCCGCTGTATCCCATGTGTGGTACCTCAACGCATTGCGTCGGCAACGCGCGTCTCGTGCAAAAGGGCGCAAATTTATCGGCGAGCCGGGTGCCCGGCTTTGCGGCTGTGCTGCGTAGCAATAACAGCGCCGGCGTCACTCGCACGCAAATGGCCCAAAATCGTTCCCTGGAGGGGTAATTTTAATAAACAATTAAGTTTTTGCCTTGTAAATCTATTAAAAATACACAATTCCAGCATACGCAATGAAAGCAGCAGTCGCTCACGACGTCGCAGTCCAAATACAGGCTCCGGTTCACCATTGACTTTGGGGCCGGGCCACGCGCAGGATCGCGATTGTTCGCCCAGTGTCAGTGGCGGCAGCCACAGCTCTGCCCACTCTAGAGAGAACTCACAAGCGCGCAGTTCCGGCAATCGATCACGCGAAAGCAGTCCACGAATGCCGAGGCCACGGTGCGTCCAGCAATTTGGATTTTATGAGTATGCCTTTAGCTAACTTCTGTCCTATTCCTGTTGCAGCTCCGAAGAAATCCCGTTAGAGGATTTTCAACATTCACGCAATAACAGTCCACACTCGCGCAGCGGTGTTGGTAATCCATCTCCTTCCTCGCGTTCACATACGCCCTCGCGCACGCTGCACCTTGATCAGATATCGGTGCACAGTGCTTCGCCGCGGGAACCAACCCTGCTGGGCACGAACGCCTTATTGAGCCAATTGAATGGTGGTGTGACCATTGCTAGGGAAGTGCTGCCGGTTCAAAGTTCCGAGGAGACATCGTTCATAGGCAACGATGGTGATGCGGAGAACAGACGCAAGGGTCGAGGCACCATTGAAACGGTTTAATTACCAATTTAGTACTGCGATAATGTTGTAATCTATTGTGCATAATGTGAGAGTTTAATTGTCGCTACAATTTTGTTATTCCAATTAATGTTACTTATAGTTTTCACATAGAAATAAACCTTTATTTGACGAATTTCAAAATGTTGAATTAAAAAGTTCCTTATATTGAAGTTAACAGCTATGTGTGCACATCGATATCGATAACTTTTTCCTACCATCACTAAGCTTATTAAGCTCGGCACACAGTATGCGCGTCGCATGAACTACCTTTCTAGTCGCATTTTTGGAGAAGTGGCGCGCACAACAAACGAGGGTTCAGTTTATAATAACTACTTTATTCTTAACTAAAGAATTCATAAACGATTTAATGAAACATAAGCTAAGCCTCCGCTTTACGTGTCCGCAATTTGGCATTGCCCGCAAAGACGACATCGCCGTTCTGACGACACTCGTACTCCACTCTGGCTATTTTTCGCGCTTTCAGCAAACGTACCGTGACCAGAGTGTCTGTTTCGATGCGACACGGTTTCAGGAACTTAAAGCTCTGCTCCAGCACCATAGTGCCGGGTCCAGGCAATTTGGTGCCAATGATGCCGGCTACAACGGCATTGAGCAGTGCGCCATGAACGCGCCGATCCGCAACGGCTACGTCCTTGCTGTGTATATGGTTATAGTCACCGGTGAACTGCGCGAAGGTCTCAAGATCCTGCTGTGTGAAGCGCTTTGTCACCTGCACCTGTTGCAGTGTTATCTATTGTGCAAATTGTGGGAGTTTAATTGTCGCTACAATTTTGGTTATTCCAATTAATTTTACTTATAGTTTTGACATAGAAATAAATATTAATTTGGCGAATTTCGAAATATTGAATTAAAAAGTTCCTTATTTGAAGTTAACAGCTATGTGTGCACATTGATATCGATAACTTGTCCTACCATCACTAGACAGCTGTTTCTTATTTTGTGCGGCGGCTGCGTGACATAACCCCCAACAATTGCTATATTTCCGTTTTAAAAATAAACTTAACTGACTGAAAATGTCCTCCAACAAATACAGCGAGCTTATTAAGCTCGGCACACAGTATGCGCGTCGCATGAACTACCTTTCTAATCGCATTTTTGGCGAAGTGGCGCGCACAACAAACGACAAATCCATGAAGGTTCAGTACAGCTTTAATCTTTCGGTTATGTTTATAAAACATATTTTCTTGCAGGTTGTTCGTATGTTCTCCGAAGAGCCCATCCATAAACGCGACTATGTTGTCAATTGGTATCCACGGCATGTGGAAACGCACTTGCTGATGAAAAATCTGCGCGATTACGGTCTGTTTCGTGACGAGCATCAGGACTTTAAGGAGGAAATGAAACGTTTGCGCAAGCTGCGCGGCAAGGCGCCGCCCAAGAAGGGCGAGGGCAAACGTGCCAAGAAGTAGACATAATAAATATGCTAAAGAATTCATAAATGATTTAATTAAACCTAAGCTAAGCCTCCACTTTACGTGTCAGCAATTTGGCATTGCCCGCAAAGACGACATCGCCGTTTTGACGACACTCGTACTCCACGCTGGCTATTTTACGCGCTTTCAGCAGACGTACCGTGACCAGAGTGTCTGTTTCGATGCGACACGGTTTCAGGAACTTAAAGCTCTGCTCCAGCACCACAGTGCCGGGTCCAGGCAATTTGGTGCCAATGATGCCGGCTACAACCGCATTGAGCAGTGCGCCATGAACGCGACGCTCTGCAACGGGTACGTCCTTGCTGTGTATATGGTTATAGTCACCGGTGAACTGCGCGAAGGTCTCAAGATCCTGCTGTGTGAAGCGCTTTGTCACCTGCACCTGTTGCAG
>SCDS01000750.1:0-23885 GCA_004149465.1 Drosophila nigromelanica
CCCCCCTCATCAACCTTCTCCTCATAGCATATGTGTGCATTGTGTTACTATTATAATTATTAGCTAGGCCATAAATTATGGGAACTCTTGGCAGGCAGTCTGGGCAGACAGATAGACAGACTGACGTACTGACAGTGTTGCCACATCGCTTAATTACCCGGCGGCCATCCAATGTGCGAATGCGCCTTACTCCATCCTGTCCCCCCTCTCACTCCGCGCTCCTCACTCTCTCTTCTTTTCTAAAACTGATGTGTTGGCTAATGAAACAATTTTGCTTCGAGTTCGATAAACTCGCAACATCCACACACAAAAAACAAAAGCTCACGCTTTGATAATGATAATGATAAATGTACATGTAGCTGGTACAGTAGAAATTGCCTAATTTGCACGCTCTAGAGCAATTTGTTGCCAATTAGCCGAGCAGTTCATTTGTTGTCAAACTTTCGAAATTATATTTATATTTAAGGTTTTTAAAGTTCATCGCAGCTGCAAGTCATATTAACTGCGTTTAATTAATGCAATTAAGCTCACTTAAAACTGCCTCAAGCTGTAATATAAAAAAATTTACTTCACAAAGTGACAAGATTAATAAAAAAAATTCGAATTGTCTTCAAGTTTTAAGCCTAAGCTGATAAATAAACTATTAACAAAACTTTTAAACAAACCTTAAAATAAACCTTTTAAACACAACAGAATTAATTAACTTTTTCTTGTATTGTTGCACAACACAGTTTTTGCAAGCTCATTAAAGCTTTAACTAACTAACTATTTATTTGCAAAAGCTCAACATCACAACTGTCCTCTTTGAGCAAAGCCTCACTGTACTTTAAATTTATCCAGTTCAATGACTTTGCAACTGTTCAATTTATATACATAGTGTGGTTAAATGACCTTGAAACTTTTACAAATTGCCCATGGTGTGTACAGTGTGACTTGAAATCAATGTAAATCGTGTTCCATTAACTCATTTAGCCGCCACTTTGTTAATTAATCAAACATTTTGCTAAATTGCTTAATTAGCGAACAAACTCTCCGTCAACAACGTCAACAACATTTTCATCTCAATTTTCATTAACGCGTCGCAATTTCAAGCAATTTGCGTCTATGTGAAGTGAAATTTCAGTCTAATGCTCGCGCAAATATTTTTTCTGGCCCTTAGCACCAACTACCAAAAAGAAAAACAAAAACAAATTGGAGCTGTCGGCCCACAAACTCATTTCCGTCTTTGGGGCCATTCATCAAATGATGTCATAGCTGAGACTTTTGTATTTTGTTATACATACATATGTACATATGTATATGTAAGTGTGCGTTTTTATATAAATTCCTCATATATGTAATTAAAAGTTGTCGCAAAGTTCGTTTCCCACGTTTCGCGTTCCGTGCGCCGCTCCATTGAGCCCGATAGCCAACAACAGTCAACGGATATTTGGTTATTTGGTATGCTCCCCAACATACTCTCCATTCTCTATTCTCAGGCGATTCTCTAGTGCCGAGTATCTTCTTACAGTTTGCGGCTTTTGCGGCTGGGTGGGTGGCTGGCTTGGAGGGGGAGGACATTTTCTCAGGGCGTCAGTTGTTCGATTTGACATGTCGAGACATGTTTCTGCTCTCATGATTAAACACGTCTTAATGCTTGCTTAGCTGACGCCTGACGAGGGCCCAAATCAAGGAAATGGGCTGCAATCACTGGGGAAATTAAATAAAAAAAGCAAAATCATTGCAATCGAAACAGCCCGACTGTGCGATACTCTGTTCGTAGCATTCAAATAGCTTAGGAAAGTGAAGCATAAAAGATTTAAAAAAAAGATCCTAAACTGTATTTTAAAACTATGAGTTAAAAAATGTTGCCTAAACGTGACTGTAAAAATGTAACTAAACTTTAACACTATGGAAAATTCTAGATTTGTGATTCGAAAAGACAATGTTGTTCCGTATGAATGCAATTTTTTTCGCCGCTATTAAAGATAGAGAATTAAAACTTAGAATATATACTTATGTATACCTGTGTCAGATAATGTGTTAAAATTTTTTGGCTACGCCCACTAAGAGCCTGGCAAATTGATTTAATATATATATATATCTACCTTCATTTCAAAGCTAGATAAAAAGTGTTTAGCTGTAAAACTAATACACTCCTTTTCTTTTCTTAAGGATAGAGAGTATAACGCCCTTGGGCAACTCGCCGACACAAAAAATTGAAGCTACACACGGCACTTGCAATGTGTGGCACACAGCTTAAAGTCTCACGTGGCACATGCCACACGAGTTGCGTTAAGTGAAAGTGACGAAAGTGGAAGCCAGGATTGCTAACAAAAGATTTATGGCTAATTGGGCCGGCAACACCTGCTGGCTACTACGCTGGCCGATTAAAGAGTAAGAGAGAGAGAGGGAGAATGGGGCGAAAGAGCGGGTTGGGCGACAACTGATGAGCTCTGAGCTGTGATGAGCTGTGATAGGAGTGCTGCCCGCCGGCTTTATAACTAATCCGATTAACGCATTTCTGTGCAGTACAGTGTGCAGCGGCTAGCACGAACAGCTGCTGTTGGCATTTAATTGCTTTGACTCGGCGCGCAAATCCTTTTCTAATTAAATGCCATAAATTTGCGCATTTAATTTAGTCGCCTTAGCTTAAGAGCAGGGGCGGGGTATTATTGCATTAACTATATTAAAAAAGAAATATGCGGGAAATTATGAAACACATTTTCCAACCGCAGCCGCACTTCGTACAACTAATCCGCTTTGGCACATCAATTCCGACAAAAAGTGGAAAATAAAATACTAAAAACTGAAAACTGAAGCCGCGGCATATTTCAAATACCAAATGCGGGGGTGAGTTAAGAAAAAATCTTGGTCTGCATGGGGCATTCATCAGGCTTTTCCAGAGGTCGCTCGGAGCAGTCAGCTCAGTGATGGGAACCAGTTGCCCACTGCTTGTTTACAGTGTATGTGTGTGTGTGAATACGAACCTGCAAAAGAGGGAGAAAAAAAACGAGCATTAGTTTAGTTGTACAAAAGGCGATGGCCACGCCTACCCCTCAGGGCAGCTGCCAGCTGAAAAATATATATGATTTTGATTTCGTACAAAGAAGTTGAGTGGATTTTTTGCTGCTTACTTTTCAAGAGTTTTTTTTTGCGAGGCGAAAAATAAAACAAAATTTTTTGCAGTTATTTTTTCAGCGGTTTTTTATTGCAACGTGGGAAATAAAATGTGAGCGAAAAAGGATGTGCGAAGGGTTTGTTTGTGAGAGGGTGAGGGGTGGGGGGATGTGAGTGCGATTTATGTGCATGAATTTTGTATACGCAAACTGCTCGCAGGCAGTGTACCGAGACAATCCCTTAAAACTGTCAGGCTAATGCTGTCAAGGAGAGCTGTTTACATGTGTGAAAGGCAGCGAAAAACGAAAGAAGCAAAGAGAAGGTGGGGGGTAGGAGTTGGGGTAGGGGGTAGGGGGTAGTGGAAAGTAGGTCGCCACGTGCAGATTTTCACTTGCTCTTAACTGATTTGTAATGCAAATGAAGCAAACGTTGGCGGATAACTAGCACAAGAGGATGTAAGCAGCGCGGGAATAAAGATGCGAAGCATTAAAAACAACAAGCGGAAACATAGGAATAAGCCAAGTGTAAGAGGGTGAGCGGAAAGGGAACACAAAATGATGAGAAAGGGAGAGTTGTTGTTGTGCACTTGACAAAAGCAACTGCTGCATTTTCATGGGAAAAACAATACGCAATACGAGGGACTCGAATCCGAGACCCTCTACAAAATGGCAGGTGGCACTCAAGAGGAACGAACAATCATAATAAGCAAGCGCAGCGGGTGGACGGACGATAAGGACGAAACACTAGCCACTAGGGGTATCTTTTGAGAAGCTGATGGCAATCGAATTGCCAACGGATGTGCGTCGTTCGTGTCCAAGTAGATAATGGCTGTGGCTATTGCTACTAAAAATATAATTAGACAAACATAAAGACTTACAAGGAAAAATATCTTATAGACAATAAAGTAGTAGTTAGATTTGCAAACTTATACAACTTCTACATCTAATAAAAACTAATCAAAATTTGTTGTGTTGGACAGGAAACTGAACTCAAAGAATCAATAACTCTTGTAGGGCAATAATCGTTCTGCAATTTCAAAGCTAAATAATAAACATCTATGAGTTAGTTAGGGATTCCAGTTTGCGTTAGCCACAATAATAAATTGGCTTTCGCGTACCCAATAAAAACTCGTATAATTTAGCATTTATCAGGACAATAAATTGTAAGACGAGTATCTTGCAGTTCGATATTATTTATAAATCTCTGTGCTGGACACTCGATTAGAAGCTATCCGGAAATGCAACTAACAACTCGACGTTGGCTTTAACTGACCCAAACGAACTGGGCCAACAGTGCTGCGTGTTGCCAGCACATGCATCATTAGAAATGTAACATGTGCTGCAGCGCCACAATTCCCCCCTGTCCGTCCGTGTGGACAAGTGCAGCACCAAAGGATTACGCAAATTGCAAACTAAGAGAAAAAAAAAGGCAGAGTACAAAACAGAAAACCCACTGCTTAGCAATGGCCAACTCCCAGTTTTGCCAGCTTAGTTGTAAGCGCTCAAGCCTGAAATTGTTCGACTTGGTTGGCAGCAACGACTGGCGGATGGGGCTGGTGGTGGGGCATTGAGTCTGGGGCGAATGCCTCGTTGCATTTAAATATTAATAAACATGGCGTGCCAAGCAAAATGCGCCAAATGCCGCGCGCGCGGCCCAAATGCGATCTGCGAACGTGACTTCCATGAGTCAAGCCAAAAGAGAGCTCCGGCGCTGTGACTCTGACTCTGACTCTGACTATGGCAGTGGCTGTGGCTGTGGCAGTGTGCTGTTTTGTTGCCACGCCCCATATACACCGCTCCAAAAAGGTGTTGCCATTTTTTTTTCATTCGTTTTTTCTTATGCTTTTTGCAAACTGAACTTTGGCCAAAATACGCCACAGAGTCATGCAACAACCTTTGCATGCTCGCGTCTGTGGGCGCACCTTTTAGCCATTGACTGTGGCCCGTTTTGGCCATTTAACCATTCCCTGGGCCATTCATTCATTCATGCATTCAGTCAATTCTCATTACTTTGTGGCTTGTGTACCATGTCATAGTCTCCAGCAACAGCAGCAGCCGCAGGAACAACCTCAACACCAAAAGGGTTGAGTCTGTGGGCTGTTCAAAACCAACTCGCAATTCGAAACTTGAATCCTCTTGCTCGGCGCTGGCGCCATGCAAAAATTACTATAACCATATGTAAAACACGCCCATGGTCTTTACATTTGTGACAAGCGACAACAACAACAACAACAACAACTCTACCAAAATTAGTCATGTCCAGAGTACAACAGCATTATGAACAAGCAAAAGCTGACAGTAAATTCCATAAACCGAAGTTTTTATACTCTAACAGAATTATTTCTTAATAAAAAATGACAAACATATATGAAATATAAATATATATTATTTTATGCAACGAACTGATAAAAAACGAAAATCTGAACAAGTTAACTTGATTTCAAATAAAAAATAATCTTTCAAAACATATTTCTCGTACGTAATAAATATGAAAAAATCATTGAATGTAAAGCCAACATTTTACAGAATTTCAAAAGAAATAAGCATTAAAAGAACAATAAAAATCTGCAAAAATATAAAAATCTGCTAATTTCAGGAAATACAAATAATAATAAATAATGATGTTTCCATTTAATTTGGCTTCTTGTTTAAAGTTTCTTATACTAAAATTGGACAAAAACAGCATTAGCTAGAAAATAAATTGAGCAATCGAGAAGAATAACTTGATGTATTCTACACACACAATAACAAACAACTTTAATTAAATATTAGAATTAACACTTGTCTCTGAATTATCATATCATTTTTCTAAGCGATAAACTATGAGAATTAGCTGGTTTGTTTGACGTACAGAAGAATAAATGATATAGTAGTGCTATCCTATCATAACAAGAATCGAAATAACACACAAGAACAACTTGGCAGCCATTCATTTAAAGTATTTTGTTTTTATGTGTGTGTGTGTGTGTGTGTGTATGTGGCTTATGACATCATGCCGACTTGTTGGAGGTTTCTTTTGCGCGCTGCCAAGCAAAAAAGGCCAAAAGCAGCTGCCAATACAATGAACGATGGACAGCCGGAGAGTTGAGCTCGAGCTGAACTGAGCTGCAGCTGGAAACTGGAGTTGGATTTGAGTTGGCTGCGAGTTGGGTTTAGGGTTGTCGCTTAGTTTGTTGGCCAACTTCAGCTGACATTTGAATGTGTTTTATAATAAATGCCAATTGACAGGCTGACAGAATGGCCAATTGAAAAGGCAACTCTTTCACCTGGCAGCAAACGGCAAGTCGTTGGCCATTTATGGCCCAATGGGCTATTGGCTACCGACTGCTTCGACTGCTTTTAGCTGCTGCTGGCTGGCTGGCTGTTAGCTGTTTTTAGTTGGCCATGGGATTGCGCAATGTTTGGGGCCAGGACGGAACTATGGAACGTCTGGCGGAAGCGCATTAAACCAAAACAAATTTCGGCTTTACGACTGCGCCATTTGTTTTATGTTTACAAGCCATTTGACCTCAGACGTCTGCCAGGCAGGCAGAGAGGCCCTCGCAGTACCATTTTTAACGAGCCAACTCGAGCTGAGCATTTGACACAAATTCTGGCGAAATGGCCTTTAAAATTGTCGCTGTGTAATCATCTAGTCCGAGCACAAACAGCAAATTAACTAAATGTTATAAATGAAGTGTCATTCGGTTGTTGTTCGCATGTTGTTCGCGTGTGGGCGTCGGCATTTGGGAGGTGTGTCCCACCAATGGGACAAGTGAATAGATAACGCGAATCGCTCACCAAAAATCAATACTGAACCCTTATCGCATGCAAATAAAAGATAAACCAATTTTCAGGGCTTATCTACCTATATACTGCCTACATATATGCAACTGGCGCCAGGAACTAAAATGCCCTGATAACCCAAAATATGTTGTTATTAAAGTCTTTGTGGTCCACTAAACAAATATTGATTGCCTATTTGGGCAACGAAATGCAAGAATCGAGTACGCTGATAATGCGTTAATAGTGTTGACAGATGGAAAAGTACCTAAAATATGTGCTAAATGAACAACTTTTCTATTTCTGTTTTACATATTCAAATTATATTTACAAATTGCTAAAGTTTGTTTTTATATATATTTATAATATATATAAAATATAATTAAATTGACACTTAAGCTGATTAAAACAAAAAATATTCTTGAAATTATTAAGTTTGTCCAAAGATTTATAAATTTCTTTTAATACTTAACCAACTTCAAATACATTTTCTTATAATTGGCCACTTGTTTCGGTGTAAAAATATGGCTAAAGTGGAATACTGTAGAACAATTAATTATATTTTCCCATAATTCTCAACTTGCTTTAGTTTTCTTTACCACCTAAAGCTAATAAGAAGCGCCAACTAATTAGCTCTATATTTTGTTTCTCTTTCATTAGCTTTAAACACATTTTGTCTAGCCTAAAATACTCGTAGTATACCCATAAAAGAACGGCTTTAACTAGCTGTTGTTTGCAATGACTTCACAACTGTGCGCAATGTTCATTAACTCATTTGGTTGCAAAACAGGCGCCCCACGAAACGTGATCATCAACAGCAAAATTATCGTAAACTTAACTAAATTATAATATACACTATCCATACAAAACACACACCTAAGCACACACACACACATTTTCCATTTCTGAATGTCTGAATGTCGGCATAAACATTTCACTCGGCCATTTTTTATGACCGAACAAAAAATACGAAAAAAAAATAATAAATAAACGTCGTAGAAGGCAGGCAGAAACAGAAATTAAAGCGTGCGACATTGTGTAATGTGTATTACAATGGGACCGTGGGGCGTGGCAGGCCAAAAAGAGTTGCACTTAAAAAACAATATTTAACGAGTGTTCAGACTAAGGTCGGAGTCGGGCGACTCTTTGCGACGTGACAACAACACATGGCACCGAGTTAGAAACGAAACACAAAAACTCAGCAACCAACAAAACTGAAAACAATTCCCAAAGCGAAAACCCAACTTCAGGTAGTTTCAGCTGACGACCAATTTCTTGGAAGGAACTTGTGTAGGTGATTAGAAGACGTCGGCGCCAGTCAGCAGGAAACTGAAAGCACGCGTCCTGGACAGGATGTGTTTCGGTTGGTTTCTGATGTGATTGGTTTGGTTGGGTTTGATTGCAGCGGCAAGCAAAATCAATTGCCAGCAATTAAAGGCAATCAATTGTGGCTGTGTGTAAATGTATCTGTCGCTTTGTATTTGTATCTTTCGCTGTTTTTTTGTATCTGCGTGTGTGCAAAATTGCTGCCATTAGCAAGCGATATTTTTTTATTTTTACGGCAGTTTAGTTGCCATTGACATTTGAACTTGCCGAACGGATAGTTTATATATAGTTGCTATACTATATTTAGCTGGGCACACAGAAAACAATAAAGATTTATTGAAAATAGTTTCGTTTTATTTAAATGGAGAAGTTCAACAGAAGATTTATTGAAATTTGTTAGAGCTGCTCTTATAGGCATGAGTCAGTGGGAATGCGTCAGAGGTGGATAACAATTCGGGACGGCTTTTACATCTATCAGTATTCCTGACCTTTTCTGCATTTCTATGCTAACTTCTTATTTCTTTGTCGGCATATTTTATCTAACATTTTATATTTATTTTTTTAGTCTTTGATCTACTACCATTTGCTTTAATTGAGAATTTTCCTTTTTTTATTTCCACATTCTCATTTCCAAAAACTATCTTTTACAAATTCTCCACTACCTTTCATCGTTTAAAACATATTTTATTTTATATATAAAATATCTTTTGTTGTCTTTATACATTTTTTTTCTCTTCTTCATTATGTTTTTGTTGGTCTATTTCCTACATTTTCCAGCCTCTTATTTACCTAGGCAAGAATCTATTTGCTTCTTCTATTCAACTTCTGTATTCTTTATTTATTACGTATCCTCCCTATCCACTATATCCTATATTTTATATCCTTTATTTCACTATCATACTCTTATCTCTGACAATTTTGCAGGCGCCTTCTTATTGAAACACTTGACAACTGTGTGAGTGAATTTTTGCTTGGGTGGGTGGCAACTGACTTGGCCAAAACAGCTTGGGGCACACCTTGCACACCAACAACAGCGAGAGCAACAACAATAAAAAGCGCTTTGTAATTAGCCACGTTCGAAATTGTTGTTAGGCAACAACAACAATTACAATAATAGAAAATATTTTTTGTATGCCTTTCGAATTGCAAACACAAAACTGTAAACTGGTTTGCAATTGTTAAAGGCCTTCGTTCCTCACCAACCGCCTCTAGTCAGCTCCACAATCGACTTTAGTCTGTCAGTCAAAAAGTGTTTTGATTTTGATTATTTTTGTTTTTCATACATAAAACAATTTGTTTTTGTTGCTGCCGCTTGGCTAATTGACCTTTTGGCTTGGCTTTAAATTGAATCTGCGGTTGGTTAGTTGTTTTTTCCATGCCATTTGCCAGCGTTTTGGATCTGAAATTGGAATTTTTGTAGTTTTCGAATCGCACATGATTGAAAATTGCTTTTGATTATTTTTGTTATTTTTTTTATCATTTGCTTTTGCTATTCGATTTGCTAATTAAAATGAAAGTTTTTCTGCTTCTTCGTTGATTTACAAAGTGAAATTGCCTATTGGCAGTCAAAGAGCGAGAGGTTCAAAATCGAAACAGACAAGTGCAAATTGTAAAATTATTGCGCCTGGCGGGCGGAATGTGATCGAATTGCCAGCGAAATTGCAGCTAGATGGAGAAATGTCATAGAAAACGGCAAATGGCGAAATGGCAAACGGCAAACGAAAGCGCAAACACTTAAGCAAATTGTCTGAATGGACATTCAGCAAAAAGGCAAATTAAGCTAATTGAAATGTGAGTGCAGGCAATAAATGCAATGATTTCTTCTTGGAGGGGGTGGATTGTAGCAGTAATACTGACAAAGTCAAATTCAATGCTGATGCAAAATAGAAATCAAGAATCTTTTGTCAGTTTAGTTTCTCATAATATTACCATTTTCTAAACATGATGATTTACTGAATGATTATTGACGCTTTATTTAGTTGAGAGTCACCAGGCTCATATGCACAAAAAATAAATTATTTGTTAACTAAGCTTTAATAGGCAATTTATCCGGCTTTTTAAAAGCTCCGATAAGCTGATGTGATTTACGTGTTTTTTATAGTTTTTGTTTTTTACTCTGTTGACCGGTGCATGAGACATTTTTAATGCAATTTTCTCGTCCAAATAGAGCTGTTGACAACTAAAATATGCTACGACACGAGCACGATATGTGAATATATAATATTTAAATAACAAATATCTATAAATATTTTAAATATTTTTTTTATTATCAGGAGATATTAATTTTTTGGTTTGCATAAACTTTCTAGGTAATATTGTTTGCATACTAAATTATACGTGTTTTATCCAGAATTTTAAAATTTGTCTTTTTAATTTTTATTGCCTATTAACAATTCAGAGACTAAAGCGTTAATAATTAAATTAACTATATATATGTATACTTTGATTGTATATATATGTATGGTATATGCAGTAATGGTAATGAAATCATTAAATTACAATCGAAAGCTATTAAAATTAATGCCATATCAATTGAATGACATTTAGCAACCTCTACAGTTGGCTCTAGTAATTACACAGTTTGATGGTGACTGTCACAGTTGTGAAGCCATACGCAAGATTTTTTCTAGCGTTGCTTACATAAGCGTCAACCTTTTTTGTTGTTGCTGAACGGTGTTTTTCGCTGTACAACAGTGGAAAAAAAAAAGAAAAAACTAACTAACTTGTTCATTAAACACGAGAACTGCAAACACTTAAAGCGACTCAAGTCAAATGTTTGTAAATAAAACTCGTTTAAAAAGCAGAAAAAACCAGTGCCTAGTGTTGTTGTTGCTGTTGTAGTTGTGCTTGTTGTTGCTGCTGGCATGTAAATTTTTGTTAATAGTACAAGTTTTTCATCACTACCAGCATCACGCTGAATAACAATTTTTTGTTGAGCAGCGAAATAATAATACAAAAAAAAACCGCAGCAAAAAAAAAAAAAACAAACAACTGATGCGCAAAAATAAAACTAAAAGCTATAAAGAAATATTAAACTTTTAAAATATAATTTTAAAATAAATATTAAGTTATGACAGAGTTTTAATCACGTTGAAGTTGAAATTGCCTAATCAAAGTTGCATGCAAATTTCGCAAGACTTGCCACAGAGGCAGGATCAGGAACAGGTTGGCTGGAGACGACTTCAGCGGCGCGCGCGTCTGCAACAGAATGTGGCATATAAATCAACAGACCAAGTATTAATTATAAGTCAAATGCCTTTGCCATCTGCTGAGTGGGGAGTTGCTGCTGCCGCTGTTGTTGATGGGGAGTAGCCGCAGCAACGCCTCCTGCTTTAGGGCCTGTGAGCCGCAAAACACTTGCAGCTGTTGCCTGCTGTCTGCTGAGGCGCTGCGGCGGTTGCCACTGCGGTTTCATGCTGCGCCAGCTGCTGTTCTCCAGCAGGCAGCATGAAAGTTTTTTTCTGGGTCAGCAACGCATTGAAAACAAACGCGGAGACAAACAAACAAACTAAAGCTGCATTTTCTATGCTGCGGCAACAAAAGACGTGGCAAAAGCAGCCGCAAAATGATTCTCTACTCGCGATAAGCAGCAGCAGCAGCAAGTCTCAAGTCTCATGCGGCGGCAGCTACGTGGCGTATGCGCAATGTGGCTAGAGTTTGGCCCACAAAACGTTGACGCGACACGATGCGATGCGACGCTTGGCTCAGAGCAAATTATGATACACATGGCTCAGATTACAAACGAACATACACACACACACACACACACACACATACAGCTGCACATATAGAGAACTGGCCAGTTCAAAGACCGTGTTGGCTAATACTTGCACACGCAGTCAGTTGACTAGCAGTCCGCCTGGGCAACGGCAACGGCAACGGCAACGCTTCTCTGACCCAAATCCGTGAGTGCCACAAGAGCCGCATTCCGCAGCACAAAAACAAAAAACAAAAAAAAAAAAACCAATCTTAGCTTGCAGCTTGCCATTTTTCCAAACGTTTCCAATCACAGAAAATTATATTGAGCAAATAATCACAGAAAAAATAGAGGGAAAAAGTTAAAGCCGACAGCCGAACAGCAGCCAATTATGTTAATTGATAGTAAAATTCGAGACTAGGCTCACTAAGCTGCTAATTAAGCGCGAGAAAAAAATAAATCGCAAAAAAAACAAACATTGCGCGCAAATTAGTTTGTCAACAGAGAAAAAATAAAACGACGACAAGGTTTTCAGTTTGGGCAACTTGCGGAATTTCAGCTATTGATTCAGCTGCTTGCAAAAGGCAATTTAGGCCGCTCGACATACAGCCACAAATACAGATACAGATAGAGATACAAACATATGAAGCTTAAGATACAGATACAAAAGGTGCTTAAGGTAAACACAGACACAATTTGCCAAATGCTTAAGCCAAACGCGCTGTTGATAATAGAAATATGCAAATAATATGCAATATGAGTGTGTGCTCAGAACATGGACAGACATGGAGGAAGAGAAAGGGGGTCGAGGGTAATGCAATTCACAAACTGAGGCTTGACAAACATAAGGCAAATCCCAGAAAGGAAGTTGGGTTTTGGCGCAATCGGAGATCAAAGCTTCAATGTATGCTTCAAAATATATGTTACGTTAAATAAGATAAATTTTAAAAGCTCGCTAGTCAGAAGAAAAAAAGGTTCAAGGTATACTCAAAAGTTTGGATAACATTGTTTACCTTAAGAAAAAAGCAAGTTGGAGAAATGAGGAGTTGAATGGGGCTTAGATAAGATAAAGTTGTAAGCTGAAAAGTGATTTAAAATAGGGTCAGGGTTTAATCAACACTTCACAAGGAAAGTAGCCAAGGAGAAAAATATTATAGTTTTAAGTAATCAAATAAAAGCTGACTTGAAGATTAAAATAAAATAAGATTAAATATGCAGAAAAATTCTAAATAAAAAAACTCTTGAATTAGCAATAAAGCTCAAAAAAGGATAAAACGTCATGTAAGGAAAGAAAAGAAAACACATTTTTTGTAAGCAAAAATACCAAAAGTTTTAAATTTGAATCTTCTGGAAACTGTTATTTAGGCACTATGATTTTAATATATAAAAGCACTACAATTAACAATATGTCATTGAACTGTTGTGTTACGTGAATCCGTTGATATATTTTCGTGATGTGGTAAGACAGTTCCATAGAAAAACATATCTATCACACACGACATTTCCAACAAATTTTGTTCATTCTACTGCGGATTGTGTCATTATAAATTGTATTGCATGTATATACATATATATATTTTCGACAGTTTCAACAATTTAAGCGACAATTTTGCCACTCGATTCTTGGCAGTTTTATATATTTTTGTTTCCTTTTTTATTCGCTTGGTTCTATTTCGAATGTGATTATTTTTTACATTTTCTCAATTTGGGTCAATAACATTTGGCAACTTCAATGCGTTGCCAGCAAAAATACGAAAGATACGAGAAAAAAACACGAAAAGGCAGCCAAGGCGCCAAGTTCTGTGTAAAGGCCAACAACAACAGCAACAAAAACAACAATGGCAACCGCAAAATAATTGAGAAAAAAGCTGCGCACAATTTGTGCATTAATTAAAAAATAATTTTCACAAAAATTTGCTTTGGCCATTGGCAAAAGTATTTCTGCGGTTTTTACAGCCAAATTGCAGATAATCTGAAATAAATTAAAGTGCATTACATTAAGCGGGAAAAACGATCAACGACCCATATTTATATACGATGTATATATATATACAGCACAAAATATTTGTATTGGCAGCGAAAGTGTTTATGCAGTGTTTGATATATGGGCAGAAACCGGGGCTGAGTTTTTGTATTTTTTTTTAAAATTATGAATAATAAAGTGAAAATCTCAAAAGATGTGTATTTAATCAAGAGAATCTTAAGCAGTGGATATTGTTATTGTAAGCCGCTGAAAAGTGAAACAACTTTTACTTTTGGTCGAAGTGATGACTAAAGATTCCCAAAAACACACAGTTACAGATACAGATACATTTACTGCGATATAGATACAGATACGGCTGCGGCGTTACAGAAATAAACACAAACACGAGACCAGTCCACAGTTCAGTGACAAATTCTTTTGAGTGAAACTCACTGTAACTGTAACTCGAAGAGACTTTGAATGTGTGTGTATATTTATTGTGTATTTATTTTACAGTAAATATTTCATAATTATTTAAAGGTGGCATAGCCCACGCAGCTCTATAAACAAAACAATTCCATTTGCATATAGCCACAATAGATGCACAGACATACATTCAGATAGTTTCCATAGATACTTTTGTATCTTTTCTAGAGAACCTGCTCGATTTCGCCATATGCCATAAGCACTTTATGTGCATTTGTCAACAGTTGACGCGTCGTCGCGTCTGTCGCAATTTTGGCAGACACAATTTGTCAGGCCGCAGCGAGTTAGAATTTTCCAGCGTGAAAATGTATTTATAAATATTTATTTATGTATTAACAGGCACACAGCTGCCAGCGACAAATACAAAATTGTTTAATTAAAAAAAAAAAAAAAACACCGCAAAAACTAATAAAGCCATAAAATAGAGGTCGCCTTGAGTAAATATGAGAACGCTTATCGCTGTTTAGCAAATAATAAGCCCAAAAAAAGAGAAAATGGGTATGAAGAAAAAGAAGATAAGTCGGCGATAAAGTACTCTAAGGGTGCTAAATGATATACTGATCAATGTTAACATTGCTCGATAATTGCTGATAATTTAGATGATAAAGAAACAGACAGAAAAAGTATAAGAAAAATATTTATAAAATACAAGACAATAAAATTATATAAAAAAATTATTATATAAAATAATAAAATTATTTAAACCAATCAATTGAAGAAGCTATAGAAACTGATTGACACAAATATATGACTAATGCCAGGCAACTAGTCATGCGTATATATAATAATATAAATAAACATATGTAGATATTTGTTTGGTGATATTCTTCAAATTCTTAGGTTAGAAATGGAATACCCAACAGCTGCATAGAGTATCTACACATGAATGTAACAAAGAATGCTTTATCTCACATGCAATTTGACTGTGCAAATACAAAGACGAGTCCAAGGCAGACCTTTCTTATAAACAAATATAGATATGCGGAGAGCGAGTCTTATCTGGCTATGCTGTGCAGATAACTGATATTGAATTTTGTTGTTGTTGTTGGCCTGCGTTTTATCTTCTACCTGAGACTTGCCTCACTGTTGGCCAAGTTAAGGTAGCTACCGCTAATGGTTGCAACGGTTGCTTGTTTAATTAATAGCGCATGTTTATAAGTCGCTGCCCCCGCATCACCTCCCCCCCAAAAAAAAGAAGGTGTATAAAGAATTGTCATTGTCTTTTTTTTTCATATACGCAATTTTATTTCTTTGCTGGCAACAATGAAGGCGGGCGGCCGAGCAACGGGTGAGTTGTCAATGCCGCCAGACACTGTTTGCCATTACACAATACTAACAACAACAACAACAACAGCAACAACAACAAATTACAAGACTCTAGCCTCCTGTTGTTGTTGTTGCTGTTGTTGTTTTTGTTGCTTTTAGCATCGGGTTGATTTTCATGCTTTTTAATGCCGCATTGTCATCACATTTTGCTGTCCGTCGCTGTACAAAAGTATTCACAATTTCTGCTTGTACATATGTAGTATACCATGAAGTATAAAATATATATAAATACAGACAGTGTTCACTTTTTATATATATGTATATGTACATATGCAGTATACATAAAGGCGACGATTGTCTTCCCATGTGAATGGGTGAAGCCTTGAATTGGATGCGACAACACGTGTGAAAAATCGGTTAAATCACTTGCAAAATGTTTGGTATAATAAATAAAAAATAAATATGAAAATTATTACATAATTTATATCAATGCAATGGTATTTTCACTTTTTCCGAGTTACTGTTAGATATGAAAACTAGATGTTACAATAATTTATAAATATATAATATATATTTTTAAACAATAAAATTTTTATTTTCAAAAGAAACTTTTGGAACTGTGAAAATGTTCTTTTCAAAATTTTGCTGAACATCATTATATGATCAATTCAGTATACTAACAAAATTTCATTAATTTCATTTTCGAATCTAGTCTTATCTCGTCTACCTTTTTCCAAGCTGTCAATGATATTTTCCATTCTAAACAATGTTGTTTGTGTTTTCTTTTTGTCAGTTGTTGAAAGATGCTTCTTGAAATACCCCACCCCACCATTATCTCTTTCAGCTAAATCAATGGACAACCTGCAGCTCAAGTGCTCGACGCAGGAATCGATACAATCGATCAGTGACCTTATCGGATTGCAGCGATCTCCGTTGTCTCCGTTGTCTCTGTCTCCGTTAGCTCTTAACTCAGGAGTGTAGCGCATTCAGGTCTCGTCGCGTCTTGTTGTAAATGATTGTTATATGCCGTCGTCCTATGCCCTTCTGCTATTGCTTTTAATCAGTCTGAGGCAATGCATAACAATCATCATTATCGTTGTCATTACGAGTCTGAGTGTGATTGTGAGTGCGGAGTACTCGCACTCGTAGTTGGAGTTCCAAACAGCAACATAAATTTTTATGCTCGTAAAGCAGAAGGCATACAAAATGCAAACTGCCAACTGGCAACTGGCAACTGGCAAATGCATATCCGGTCTCTGGGCAAGGAAGTGACTGAGAACCGACTCTGGCGAGGAGTCAGGGTCTGTTGTCGTACAGCCATGAATCACTAACTAACTAACCAGACACTGGCTCAAAATGGGTTGCCTCATTGTTGCCTCGTTTGCCGCTGCTGCTGCTGTTGCTGCAGATTCAAACTCGGAACGCATTAATCGCTGGCCATTATGCAAGACACGCGCCCTGCGGCCGTATGCAATCCATATGCATAAGTAATATATACATATATATATATCTATATATATATGTATATATATATATATGTTTATACAGAGAGATATAGATATAGAGAGAGGAAGGGGCGTTGCTGCCTGCCTCCAACCTACCTACCTAGGTGGCGACTATAGGCTGCCACACGTCGTTAGCTACATGGACCTGGCCATTTAAGGGCAGCCCCACCAACTACGACGACGGCAAAAAGCGAAAGCGTTTCCAAGACGGCGTCTGTTGCAGACCTTGGCGCGGGTTTTTCAACTTCGGCGTCAGCTGTACTTTACAAATGTAATTCGTCAGCCTAACACATTGAAAACAAAAGTGGTTTGCTCACACATAAAAACTATTTTAATGAAAAATATTCGTCGAAGCTGATTTTTACGATTTTATTTCAATTTAAAGTTTAATCTCAGTTTATATATTTTATAATCTAATGAAAATATTAAAGATTTTCGTCTTATTGCCAATAATTTGTTTTTGTAATTATTGCGATAATTTCTTAAACATATATTTTTTTCCAAGTGCATATCATAGATCCCTACTTGGAAACCCGCTGAGCACCCTGCTCGGGCGCAGCAGGAAGTCTGTCCTCAAGTGGCTTTCTGTATGGAGGGGAAACCTTGACATCAAAGTGGGCAACATCATAAATTGCCAGCCATGTGTGTTATGAAAGAACGCGACCGCAACAACAGCTGATGGGTATTGTAGGCGGCACACAAAGTATCTGACAGATACAGATACAGCCACAGATAAAGCTATACGACAACAGGCATCACAAAGTTGCCGCTAAACGTTGCTGACTTTGTTCAAAAGACAGCGAAAGTTTGGCCAAATCTTTAAAAGCGAAAAAAAACATAGCAGACTGTATGGTGCCCCGCCCGTGGTATAAGATGGGGGCGTGCCGCATGTGGGCGCTGTTTCAAATAATAAGCAAAATAAAATGAAAAATCAAATTAAAAAGAACAACAAGAAACAAGAATTATTTATGTGTTGACATCGATTAAATACGCTTACTAGGCATATTGCAGAATGATCTGATATATTTACGATTTTACAATATTTCTGATACAGAATAGTTTATATTTTTAATGTGTAAACAATATTTAAATTTTTGTCAGATATATATACTACAATGATTTAATCCATATCATTGTGAAGAGTACTTTATGGGCTCAGAATTGGCTTTCTTAGTGCGTTACAAACCTCATACCAATATCAAAATACCCTATGGTAGTATATAACACACATGGGCATATCTCAGTTCTTTTATTGAATTTTGGCTTCCCCCTGGGCTGTAAGTAAAATAAATAAAATATAAGCATTCTCGAGGCTTTCGGATAGATAAGAGATGCGCCCTTCGCCGTTGTCTTAAATTGAATTGAGCGCTATGAAAGGCGAACGCAAGAGCCAAGACACGTTTAAGGTGCCGATAAGCGGTTTCCATTGAGGCCAAAAAAAATATATGGAGAGAGAGAAATAAACCAACACTAACTACAACGAAATGCAATCGTTTTGTTAATTGGAGCGTGCGATCAGTTTGCGGCAGGGCCTTTAAGAGCCATGTGCCCATTTTGGGGCTCATAATTCTTTAAAAAGTATCTACAACTCTCAAATGGGCCCAGGCGAAAGTTTGGCAAAAGACTTCAAAGATGGAGACGGTCTCTACCTACAGATCGGTGAATTTGGTAAGTTGGGTAAGGGGGGAGCTGAAAAATGTGCGTAGGTAAAAGCAGCGACAAGAATCGCATAATTCGCCCATTTCGCTGTCTCCCCTAATGCCACATGATAATGATGATGAATGTGTAATCTTCATAATGATGATAGCGACGTCTTCCAGACAGAGCTGTAGACGCTTTCTCAACGGATGGATGGATGTTGGCGTACCTATGATTTATGCGATTTGCGGCAATGTGTGTGCCGTGTGTTTGGTTTGCTTTAAAGGTTTTCCAATACAGCCTGGAAAATTCTATTCAAAGGCAAAAGAAAGAGAAAGAAACGAAAAGAGTGAAGCCATCATCTGTCTTTCTCTTTCTGTTACACAGCACAGCAGCAAAAGCAAACATTAAATTACAAATACTTGTATTATCAGTCAAGCGTTGAAAATTTGTTGCTGTTGTCGCTTTTATTTAAATTAAGCAACTTAACAACACACACACACACACACACACACACACTTACACTCACACATGCGTGAAAGCCGCAGCATTTTTATGTAAATCACATTGAAAATTGGTATTAAAAAAAGAATAAAAGAAGAAGAGGGACGCGCGCGTCCCATTGATAAGGCAAATAAAGTCCAACACAAGCCGAAATGTGGCTCGTTGAGGCCACAAAATGACAAAAAGGCAACAATGATAATATAGTTTGACAGCCACTTAAGCAGCGTATTACAATTAATAAATGTGTATTTAAGAGCCAGTGCTACTCAAACTGCGACTATGAACTTATTAACTAAGAAATACCCGCACGCAATACTCGCTAAACTGTTTTAGTGTTCATAAAATCTAAAAATAACAGTTTAATTACACGCAAAGTAAAAACAAAGAAAATGTTGTGAGAATATCATCAAAGATCTGAACGGTTAATTGTTATTTTAAACAAAATATTTTAAGTTGTTAAGTTATTTTAAGTGTAAATAAATTTTACTTTAATTGAAACTTTTTACGCTTATTTCGAGCATGCAAATTTTTGTAATAAGTATTTTTTATTTGATTCAAGCATTTATTATTTTAATTTGTGTACTTATTTACATAATATTTGAAATTATTGACTTTTATAGTTAGTTTATAATACTCAAAAATTAAATGTACTTAAAATTTGATAAAAGTTGATTTTATTTTATTATTTTTTTGTAATACTACAATTCAAAAGCGCATTTTTTCTTTAGTTGAGCTAAAGGTAATTCTTAAAAAACAGTTATTTGTATTTTCTGTTTTCAACATGTACAATAAAAATGTGTAATTAATGATATTGAGTTGGCTATTGAACTTTTACGGTGAATTTTAAATGTGGTGGTAAACAAATATTTAGTTACAAGTTTGTTGTTAGCGTAACTGAAATGGGTATGTCAATGATTGTACAACTGTTGCGTTGTTGCTCAAACTGTGGCTGTCAACATCTGATAAGATAAACGATGCTGTCATAATGCTGCGGTGACTGTTAAACTGTTACCATTTAAAAATATGATTAGCAAATGTGTTTTTTTTAAACTGATATAAAACGAGTTTAATTATAGCATTTAAAAAATTTGTTGTTTAACGCATATCTAATTTTTGCTACGCTTTTTGGGCAGCGGCGCCCACGCGTCTGCCATCCAGTGGCTGTGCAACTGTAACATGTTTGTGACTCAACCACAAGAATGAGAGAGTAGGAAAAACAACAACAATAAAAGGCGAAACAACGCCAATTACAACGCCCAAATTGCATATAATTAATGAAAATGTATCGCCAAAGCACAACCCCCACACACACACACACACACACACACACTGACACACACACAACACCTTTCGGGCTAGCTTACCTCTCTATTGTTGTTGTTGTTGTTATTGATGTTGTTGTTGTGGTGATACTGTTGTTGTTGCTGCTGCTGTTGGTGACTGTTGTTGGCATTGTTGTTGTTGTTCTGTGTTGCTGAGCCCGACATTCGCGATCCGGGCAGATCGCGCCACCTGAGCACCCCCATGACCGCCTGACGCACCCAACGCCGCTCAGCGCCTTCGCTGTAAAATGCCACCTTCGCTGCTTGTTGTTGTTGTTGCTTCTGTTGCTGCTGCTGTTGTTGCTGCTGTTGCTCTTGTTGTTGCTCAGGCTTCAATTGCAGTTGCTGTTATTGTTGACTGCATTGATTGTGGGTGGGCGATTGTTGCTGTTGTTGCTGTTGTTGTTGTTCTTGTCGGGGGCGGTTTCTTATTCCAGTTACAATACTTCAACACACACTCTTGTTGTTGTTGTTGCTCGTCTAATTGTTATAATTTACTACAGAAGTTGTTTTGTTTTTTCAGCTTGCAACTGACGCAAATTATTATGAATGTTGCTGTTGTTGTTGCTGCTGTTGCTGCTGTTTTTGTGCCTTTTTTTGCGACTGCTTTGCACGTAGTTTGACTCGTTTGACGAGTTTTTTTCGGTTATTTTGTGTTTGGCCAGTGGCTGCCAAACTGTTACGACTTTCCAAGCGCCGTCGCTGCACAGTTTTTGAAGCGCTTCGTCTTCAAAGTTAAGATATTTATGCAAATATCGTATAGCGTATTTTTAGCGAATTTCTAAGCAAATAATTTCACTTAACTCAAAAACATACACACACACACACACACACACCTTGGCCATACAAATAGATACAGATACGAATTCAAAAGATGTTTTATTTTTGTCAGGCAAAATGCAGCGCCGTATAAAAGAAAGAGCCACAAACTCACGCACAAATTTATTTATATATATTTATATTAGCTGTTGTTGTGGTTATTATGGAGAAGGGAGAAACACAGCAGCAACAGTTGAAACGTTGCAACTGCATTTGTTGTTTTAAAAATAACTCGCGTGCGTTTTGTTTTGAATTTGTAACGAACACAAAACGAACAACGCACCGAAAAACGAGATGCGTGAAGCGTAAATCGACTAGCGACAACCGACGACAACCGACCGAAGACGTCTGCTGACGGCAACTTGATTACAATTACAGAGGCCGAAGCGCTCACAGCATAAACGTTCGCCGCATCGGGCTTCGTGAACAGTTCGGCTGCTGTTATCGCTAACAGCATGTTAGCAGTCTCTCGGAGAGAGCTTAACAGTGAGTTACAACTCAAAACGAATGTTAGTTAACATAATGCGCTTCAAAGAGGTGTGCTTGCCTGTAGATGCGTGCGTTAGAGCGAGATAAACAGTGAGTTGCATGCGCACTTCAATGTGGCGCCAAATTTCAAATGTGTAAATTTGAAGTTCTTTAGGCTAGTTTAAAGTATTTATGAATAAAACACAAAAAACACATATATTTATGAGTTACAAAAAACTACACATTTTATTGATATGAATAATATAATTATATATAAAATTTTGTAAGGACGTCGCGATAAGAAAACATATTTTTGCTCAATGTAACGAGCAACCGATAAGAGTTTTATAAGAAACGTGCAGACATTAATGTTCCGAAACTGCAAACAGCAAGAAAGCCCACGACCCTCACAGTTTGTTTCGTCGACAAACTTATTGTAAAACTGTGTGATAACACTTGGGATATTTGGGATATACTATAACTTAATCAAGTCGCACAGCTGGCAGAACAAAAATAAATATAGCTTGTTTATATACATATGTATATAAATACCATAGAGATGTCGCACGCACTATAAACTAAACAAATTTATGCACTAGCCCCACGTGACCTTGGCATTCAAGCCATAAAACTGGCGTACAAAATATATGACTAGAAACGAGTCAACAAATCTCACTTATAAATACAAGAAGAAGAACAAGAAATATAAATACAAAATTCTAAATACGAAATACGAAATACAAATCAGCAGCCCATTCCAACCAAGACACATTGCACACGTTTCTCTATATGCAGCGGGTGGTTGTCGCTGTTGTTTTTGTTGCTGTTGTGGGTTCTTGCTATTTAATGTTTATCAACAAATAAAGCAAACTTTGAGTAATGGGCGTGGCATGCATCAAAAATATTTGTGCAAACTGTGAATAATTGCTTCAAGTTGAGGTTAAGCTAAACATGGGAATGTTGATGACGAAGAAGAAGATAACGAAGATGATGATGTTTGAGTTTTCACAGGCCTCCAATGAAATGAAATATGTATTCATGACCCGCATTAAGAGACAGCATTGAAATGTAGCTTTAAATTAGACTGTGATGAGTAACGGGATTAATGTGAACTAAAGACCTTAGAAGGAGCTGTTGTTGTTGTTGCTATCTCTGTATACCCTGTAACAATAGGGTATGTAATATGTGTGGTGTAAGCAAGTTGTGCAAACTCAAAAAAACTTTTATTTCAATATACTTATATATTAAATGTAGAATCAATCTATCGGACAAAACATTCATCAAAAGTGAAAATCGGTTCATTTTCGACAAAATATGGGAGCTACGGAGCTACATATGTCAAAATTTGCTTAAGTTCTGGCATGATTTTTGAAAACAATTGGTTTTAATGCTAATTGTGAAAAATACACTCGATTAAAAATATAATTGCGCAATTCTAAATTAAAAAAAAAATTTGAAAACTTTTATTTTCAAAAATGCATATGTTTTTAAATGTAGAATGAATTTGTAGGACTATGAAAAAACACCATCAAAAGTGAAAATCGGTTCAATTTTAAGAAAATCTGTAGCATCAATATGAACAGACAGACGGACAAAAAGATGTACCTTGCACAAATACAATAAAAATATAAAAATAACAATAATATTGAGAGGTAGGACAATAGAGGATTTAGTTTGGTTACAGGGCATCTGCCAGTCAGGTACCCTCGAGCAGAGCGTTCTTTAGTTATTTCAGTTGTTTTTTAGTCGCCGGCAGACAGCCGGCAATCAACAACGAAGCCAGCGAAGCAGCAACATGGTAAACAACAGAGGAAACCCCAAAATGAGCAGGGGAAGCGAAGGGCAGGGAAAGGAACGGGGGGGGGGGGGGGCAGGGGGGGGAGGCGGGGGAAAAGGCAACGTCAGGTGGCCCTGAGGGGGAGCAACGTCAACGTCAAAGCCACGAAAAAAGTTGCAGTTGTCAGACGTTGAAATCATCAGACAAATAAAGCAAAAGCAAAACACAAGAAAAATAGTTTTAAAGTTGCATTG